>OV656713.1:602500-875000 GCA_927399405.1 Agonopterix arenella | reverse complement strand
GTCACGTTTTTTTTTGAAGGGCTGAATCGAAAACCATTTCGAGATAATTGTCTGAATAACAATCAGGGTTCGAAGTGATAATTATACGTTGATAATTATCTTGATGATTATAAAATTATCGAAAAAATAAAAAGCTTGCGCTAGCAATGTCACGTCATGTGTATCCGATCATGATCCGATCACGATTCGCGAAAAAAGAAGCTCGCTATCACGAAATAATGTTTTTCACCCTTCCGGGCGGAAAGCGTCAACTTTCGTCCCGCTGCGCTAAACGAAGTAGTCGCTTTCCGCCTCCGTTGGGGAGAAAAATAGTATACTAACCTCGGGTAGTAAATAAGAAAGCCTCAGATCACATGTTTATTGACCTCGTCTTCGCCTCGGTCAACAACTACATGAGATCTGAGACTTTTCTTACTTTCCTGCCCTCGGTGTATAATCTACTATTCTCACTATTTTTTGTTGTTTTTCTCAGTTCAAATAATTTTACAATTCTGAAAAATTTCAATTAATTATTCTTTGTGATACAAAATGACAATGCCAAAGACTAAGCTGGTTGGTCTGGATACGAGTGTATTAGAACAAAAACAGCTATGTTAGAAATTTTACTTAAGGCAAATAACATTTGCAATTTATAAAATAATTACGAAGATATAAAGCTTTGAAATGTTTCATACAAAAATTTAAAAGCTTTATATATTCGTAATTATATTATAAATTGCAAATGTTATTTGTTACGCGGCAACTGGAGTTTCTAAACAATTTTTCCATATATAAAATATTACTTTTATTAATTTCGTCTACGCGTATGAATGAATGAATGAATGAAATATACTTTATTTACACCAAACACATAAATACAGTACAGAGCAGGTTACAAAAATAATTATGGTAGAAATAAGGCGGTCTTAACGCTAAAAAGCGATTTCTTCCAGACAACCTTTAATTCACCAATACAAGACAACCTCAAATATCATGATAATTATCAAAGAAAATAATTATCTTTATAATTTCGAACCCTGATAATATTTTCTAGGTATTCACATACTAACTTATGGACCGACGTTAGTAATATAAACAAACTAAAAACACTGAAACTGATGACAATTTAATTTTACTTGCGTAGTTTTTACACATTCTTACAGCACAGCAGCACGGCATACAGACGTGCGCGTATTCCGGCAATCAAACGAGGACCGTACACATAAAGAGAAACAGTTAAGGCCAGGCCACACAGAGACGGTTTTGCGGGAAAGCGGGCCGGAGGCGGACCTGCGGAAAGCGAATATCTCCGGACCCGCTCGGTTTTCTGTGTGTTTTGTTGTGTATGGTGTGGTGTAGTGGTAATGTTCGAGTTTGTATGTACCCTACTACACAGAAATACGCGCGGGTCCGGAGATATTCGCTTCCCGCAGGTCCGCCTCCGGCCCGCTTTCCCGCGATACCGCCTCTGTGTGGCCTGGCCTGGACTGTTTCTCTTTATGTATTTTGTTTCTCTAAAGGGTTCTTTTGAGCAGTAGTTGGTAAATCAATGTTTCTATATTAGATATTATTAAAATGAAAGGATTACGGATATTATAAATGAAATATTTTCGTCATTCGTTCAAGCGTGTAATGTCACACGAAGACCTGTAAACTCCTTGGTTATCTTAAAATAACTGGCCATTAAGCAAAAATATATATTCACAATATCAAAATTTTATATTAATTTGATGTTGCCGTTTCTGTTTTCAGCACAGAGTCGGAAAGAGAAAGCAGGTGATTTTTATTTTTTTTTAAATTAAACGAAGGGTTTTCTCCGTGCAGTTCGAATAATTTTTATCGCGACCACTTTTGCCATTTTCAAATTACAGTTAAAATTCAAATTTGCATTGACAAAAAAAAATTACATACCGATTTCGGTAAGTAAAGTTATTTTTGGGAGGGCTGGATCTGTAGTGGAGTAAGTTACATCATAAGGTATATTCAATGTTTATCCAAATGTACAGCAGTCTAACCACAAACGCCGTTGTTTAATTACATCTCCCGTCGTCCATCCCTACATGGCGACCCTGCCTCCGCATTTGGAGCGCGTTTAAAGTTGCGACAGTGGGCTCATCGCGGAAAGCAAAATTATTTAAGAAAAATTAAAATGAATAGAACGGATTAACGAAAACAAAATGGCTGGAAGACGGAAAAAGAAAAGGAAGAAAGAAGAAGTTGATTGTTTGACTTTGTGAATAATCATGAATAAAAAAATTTAAAACCAAAAATTATAATAAAAATTTAATTTAATTATTATTATTGAAAATTATTCTTTGATATGTTATATGTCAAGATATACAGTGGAAGCTAAGAACGCGTCGAAAAAACTTGCAACCAGGTAAGACCGCTAAACCTAGACCTACACGGACATAATTTGTATGACGTCTCACGCACACCAACCTAAGAAAGTTGCCCCTTTTGTTTTATACGGTAGAAGCGTGAGGCTTATTCTAGACATATACTTTTTCTAAGCCATTAGTACTGATATTTGAGGTAGCGTACCTTAAAACGGACTCGACGAAAACTCGGAGCGCTTTGACGTGTATCCAGGCGCAGAAACATTCGGAGAAGTTCACCTTCAGCCATCTCACCAGCGGGCCCTGTGGATATATTGCGTTTTATATTAAACTAGCTTTAACCCGCGACTTTGTCCGCACAAATTATATAGCAGATTTTAAGTCAGATAATAAGCTATCAAACAAAAAAAGTTTCATCAAAATCGGTTCAGTAGTTTTTGCGTGATGCTCGTTCAAACATACAAACAAACAAACAGACAGGCAAAAAATCCAAAAATTGCTGATATGGAATCAGGGACACCTAAAAACAATATAGTAACTTTTTTTTTGTTAATATCTTCAATGTACAGACACACTTTCTGTTAGTTTTATAATAGTTTAGATACAGCCATAGATCGAAATATACAAGAACTTACAGTTCTCATGAAAAATCTTTTCCAATTTTTGAGGAGTTTTCCAAGGACACTAAAAATAATTAAAACAGGTCAAGTGCCAGTCGGGCTACTCGTCTGCGAGGGTTCCGTACCATACAACATATTAACTTAGAAAACAGCTGTTTTCTCCGGGACGTTCAGCGCGAGACCGACTCTTATCTTATCTTATCTTGTTGTGGGGGCTGGCAAGCCAGCAACACTTCGACCCAGTGGGATCTTTTGTGTAAGCCCCAATACTTTTTGTTTTCTTCGCCTTTCAAATACATGGTCAATGAAGGAGGCAACACCATTGAGGGGAAGAAACCTAAGATCTCCCGGTTTCGGGTATCCATCTCCGAGGAGGCACATGCGTTTTACCGCCAGGACATCACAGTCACAAAGAACATGCTCCATAGTCTCTTCATCCTCTCCGCATGCTCTGCAGCTGGGATCCAGGGTGAGTTTCATTTTGTGCATCATCGCGCCTGTAGCGTAGTCCCCAGAAAGGGCTCCGAGTATGGCACGAGCCTTGCTCCTGCTATTATTCAGTATGAATCTTGAGACGCGAGTTGTCACATTGCTGATAAAGTTTTTGGAGTGTTGTAGGCCTACAAGGCTAGACCACTCCAGTTTGTGTGCCTTATCAGCTCAATCCCTAATGGTCATTCTTATACTGCATGCCGGGATTCCCACACTTGGTTCTGGGCCAACCATCTTTCGTTCTGACCCAGCCCTCGCCAGCTCGTCAGCATTCTCATTACCCTGGACGCCGGTATGTCCCGGAACCCAAACTCCTCTTAAATCTTACGGTATTGTGAAGACCAAGCTTGTTGAGGGTCTTCACTCCGTTCAGAATTAGCTTGGAACTTACATAGTAGGAGTTCAAGGCCTTGAGAGCTGCTTGGCTGTCACTGAGGATATATATAGAGAGAGACCGACTCACACTTGGCGGGTTTTAATTATTTGTTGTTATACTATAGAGTTTGCTCTATTATCACTCTATAATCACACTAAGTTTGATGCTTGTATGTATTACCGTTTTTACGATAGAGCAAGAAGAAAAAACGTTGATAAAAACTAGTTTCTTGTATGAACCCCTTTACATTTTATTAACTTTTATGCTCATTTTTATTATCTTTTAACAAATCCGCCGTAATAACGCACATTCTGTGTAAATTTTAACTGTCTAGCTATTATTGTTCAAAAGCTACAGCCATAAGTAGGTTGGACGGACGGACGGACAACGTAGGCTTAGTAATAGGGTCCCGCTTTTACCCTTTGGGTATGGAACCCTAAAAATCAGCAGATGGCGTAAATGGTGTTAGTTTAAAAAAAACCATAGGTACAGTATAGGCACTTGGACACAGGTACCTTGGACACTTAGCATTTCATAAAAATGGGAAAAATTTAAAACTTATTAGGTTATTTTGTTTATGGTCTGTAATCTTTGACTATTTGTTATAAGGACTGGCCTTGCGGTAGCATTTCCCCTCTATTATGGGGAATAAAATCCAAAGTTGCGGATTTCATGTTACCTCGCCCCCCGCAAAAAGTGGCAGAAATGTTTGTTGTAGAATAAGACGCGTAACGAGTCCACAAATAAGTAGTCAAAGTTTGTAATTAGTTGTATTGTATTGTATACTCACGAACTGTTTCTTCTTGTCGGTGACGAGCTTGGTGATCTCGTTCTTGCCGGCGGCGAGGTCCGCCTCGTTGTACGAGAACTCGCGCACCACGAACTTGCGCTCCCGCGCGTGCAGTTTGAACTCCTCCACTACCTGGGGAGTTAATGAGACCGTCTCTTACCATAGTCAGCCTATACAGGGTGAAATTGATATCTATAGCATCCTTTTAAACTAAGAGTCTACCCATCAAGCTGAACCTTTTACTATGGCAGCAAACCGATCGGAGCAAAAAAAGAATCAGCTGTTGCATACATTTGAGTCGCGAACTCGCGCGTCGACATTGCAGTTTAGTATGGAAGAGCAGATTTTTTATTTGCTCCGATCGGTTTAGTAAAAGTAGTTCTGTTTGATGGTATATGTCCCAATGCAGGGCACAGGCCTACCCTCACACATCGGAATTTCTTCTTCAGCGTATGCAGGTTTCCACACAATGTTTTCCTTCACCGTTTGAAAATCTCCAATGCTGGTTAGTAAGAATATTCAGATCAATCAAATTATTTATTCAAAATAGTATCCTATAGAAAACTTATGAAGAAATTTTTTGTCATTGAGTGTATGAGCTGGGTCAATGCAATATTGTATTTTAATTGTACTTTGTATATTTTGTTTTGTTTAAAAGATATGTGTTGTATAGTTTCTGGCTGCATCTTCTCTCAACGGAACACCTTCCGACGCGGTGGTAGAGTCAAAAAATGACGTCAAAAAGCTATCTAAGTGATATTATTTTGAATAAAAATTTTTTGAATTTTAAATGTTGACTGCTAGGACCAGAAAATTCGTGGAGTTTGGTTTCTTAAATTAGTGGAATTTGGTTCCTAACAGTTTAACGTTACCTTCTTGAAGAGCGTGACGGTGAAAAGTCCGTAGTCGTTGTCAGCGTGTACGAGCTGGGTGGAGCGAGGGACGATCATGTCTGTTATCTTCTCGTAGTTGGCGTTCCATTCGTTGAACATTGACCTGGGGGAGAAGTGTTACAACATAGTTTATAATGCAACTATATGGTTCCGGTCCAAACTTAAGGCACAGACCGGACACTGCATAAAAAAAAATTGAAATTGACAAGATGACGTCAACACATGCGAAACCAAAGAAATTGAATCTTGAGTCTTGTTCTTTGGTAACTGCCTGGTAACTGGAGGGCAATGGAGGGGGTGAGGTAAAAAGTTGGTTAAAGGCAGGGAGTGTCTTTACTGTATGTAGTAATAAATACTCTTTCTTATACTGCGCTTAAGGTAAGCGCATATTAGGTCGGGCCGCATCGGACGGAAGGAAATCCACCGCGCAATGATGCGACCCGCTCCACCCAATATAAATTGCATAGATGCGATTTGGGCGGATTTTTGCAATGCGGCTCGCCCCTTGGTGCCATAATATGCGCTTACCCAAAGGATGGACCTTCCTAAATCTTGCCTAGTGTAGTGGCGACTAAAGTTAGTTTGGGGAAATTCAGTGGACGCGAACAAAGCATTTTTGGTCCAAAAGAAATGTATAAGAGATGTAAGCAGATCAAATCGCAACATCAATGAGGCGACTCCAAGGGCAGTAAAATAAATTCATATTTTAAATTAAAATAGGCTCCACGTCAACATAAAAACAATTCCGGCCTGGAATGACCGTCAGAATCCGACTTCTAGCTATGAATGCATCCATCGCGTATTTTGACGAAGAATGTGACTGACGTATTTGTTTAATTAAAAATAAGAGCTCCTCAAACAGTTATAAGCAAATATGAACTCACTTGGGCACGATGACGAGTAGAGTGGTGAGGTACTCGCTGTCCAGGATGAAGTGCTCCTTCTTCACCAGCTCAGCCAGGTTGCGGGTCAACAGACTTCCACTGTGGAGAATCGTTACAAATCAAACTGTATTGTATGCATTTAGATCTGCATGGCTAGCATAACAGCGTGATATAGCGCTATTAAGCCTTCGCTCTTTTTATATTTGCGCGCGAATGAACGAGATAAAAGGCGTGATATAGCTGTATCACGTGCAACATGCTACGCCTTCAGTGGTGCTTAAGCGAAGATCCACGATTGATCAAAGAATACCATCGTGATAAAATGTTACATGGGGCTTGATATAGTATCAAAGTTTTCATAATTTATTTATTTAATGACTCCAAGATAGACTCATAAAATAATGTGGACATAGTCCTGAAGGTGATCAGTGAGAAGCCCGACTGCCCTATACTGCGACACTGGGTACGAGCACACGTGTGTGTGCCCGGTGTCCCAGAGAGTCGCAGATATTTAAATTAAGTTAATTTGAATTGAATTGAATTGGCCATAGACTGAATAGAATTGAATTTAGATTAAATTGAATTAAATTAAATTGAATTATTTATGAAATTAGGTATTAAATTAAATTAAATTGTGTAATGTACTAACATAGTCTTTAAGTCATAAATGTATCTACTAACAATGCTATGGACATTTGTCTGCAATAAATGGATTTTATTTTTATTTTATTTATTATTTTTTATAGTCACATAGATTATCAGTCCCGATCGAAGAAGCAGTATCTGCTATGTGAGAAGTGGGTAATGGTGAAACACCCTCTTCGTCCTTGAAAAAAAAAAATAAACATAAATAAATGATGTGAGCGGGTACTAACGTTTGTTTCTTCTCCAAGTTCTGGAGGTTGCCTTTGAGTGCGTTGTAGGCTTGGGACTTCACCTTCAGGTCAGAGTCGATCTGGCCAACCTGGTAACATAACACTACTATAGTTACGATGGCGGTGTCTATTTGTTAAGCCAGTAGGCCTCGCATGCCAACCCCCAGAAAACGATAAAAATCGACATGTACCATCTTTGTTATTTCACGCATGCATGGCGTTTTTTTTTTCGTTTTGTCGTGAGTGCTAGCCGTGCTGGTCAAAGACATGATGAAATGGGCCGGACTGTAAAACACTCTGACTACTAACTTGCCTCCACCATTCCGCACTGAGCCCATGTGATGATATATGACATATTCCCCCTCACTGTTATTTAAATAAGTACTCGTATTTCAAAACTTTAATCATGAAGTTTGCATACAAAGTCCTACAAGATCGTTTCCATTCCACAAATTGTCTATAGGATCAAGAGTTTCAATAATATTTCATAACATAAAGCATACTAATACCTATTTATTCAGTAAAGTTGAATAGATCTATTTTAAATAATTTACCAAAGTTGTCGTTAGTTTCTTCAGCTCTCAATGAGGGTGGCATTTCGTTATACAGTATTTGCAGTATACGTTTCTAAAACCTGCCTCCTAAAAAGTTGTTGATTCTTTGTTTGGACTTTGACTGGAACACACGGCGACACATCAAGCTACACTGCACAAAGATAAGCTGGCCCCGCGACTTTATACGTTATTCAACCTACGCGAGGCCAGCTTATGTTGGTTTTGTATAGCTTGATGTGTCGCCGTGGGAACATTTACATTTTGTACCAATATTACAAGATACCCTTGCCTTGCAGTGGGTTGCTACAGGCTTTAACTTATTTACTTACTACTGAATGAGTAAATTTGATACTAGTAGATTATGCACCAAGGGGATAAAGCAGTGGCTTTCGTCACGGGCATATTGAATACCGAGCGTAACGAAGCATGCTAGGGTTAACTCCCGAGCAGAGCGAGGGAGCTTAGAGTTAAAATACTTCCGAGCGAAGTGAGTTGAAGTTGAAGCATGCCAGTTTCCTTCACAGAAAAACCAGTAATGTTACAAAACGTACATAAATACTTATTGGTACGAGTCGGCCTGTGCAGGGATCGAACCATCGTCGTCTCCTACGCGGCAGACATGGTTTCTCGCCACCTGACCACCACGTCTTTTAAATAAACTAACTGAATACATATAATCACGCCACTATGCCACAGGGCTAGGCAGATACTACAGCTCACCACATCCACACACTACGATTCTGAATGAATGTATCAATGAAATATACTCATGACATACATACATCTCTTCTGACATACTTCTCTTGCCTTATCCACTTTCATACATTTTTTTCATGCACTTCCGAGGGTGCTATGCACTTGTCCTTTTCGGAGAAAACGCTCGTTTACTCGCGGTAAGTTCTCCTCGGACGCCCTCTCTCGACTGTTCAACTCACACTGGATCGTTAAATCTCCCTAGTGAGTCTACTCTCATTCATCCTCTGTACGTGACCGAACCACCTAAGCATACCTTATTCAATCCTGGTTACCACATCATCCTTCAACATAAAATTTATAAAATTAGGTGCAGATGTGATCTTACCTGTTTACTAATAATATCGGCGATGTTCCTCAGACTTTGCTTGATGGGGTACTTGGCCATGTCCCATTGGAAACGGGTTAGATACGTCGGCAAATCACCTGGAAACATACATACATTAATTACTGTATTGCATGTATCACTTTATTGTTCACATTAGAGAAAATATAAGTTTTGGATTATAATAGATTAATACTAAAAGGTCAAATGTAGAATAGGGATGATGACAAATTATGTTTACTATTTTTAAATACTGTTTGATATCTTAAACACTAAAGTGAAATTAGTTAGAGTATTTTTTTTTTAAATAACCAAAATAAAAATTGTTCAAAATTTACGATTAGATCGAGAGGCATAACTAAGTATTTTCAATACAAATACAAATCATTACGACGTGACGTGTCATTTAAACACCTGTTTTGCATGAAAGAGAAAGAAGTTATTAAAAAACGTTTTTCAATCGCTTATAACTTTTTGTTTTCTATTAGATTGTAATTTCGATTCAACATTTAGATTTTAAATTTAGCCTGTTTGTAATTCATTATGAGATATGAATTTTCAGGATCAGTCATCATCCCTAATACTGTATTTTTGGGCAGGACCACATACAATAACGTCAGCCATTCGTTTTGCATGGGAACATTCTAAAAAGGTATTTTCATCATTGATGCTAATAATGGGAAGGTTCATAATTAAATAACAACTCCATATTGCTATCAATATTGATTGCAATATGTTTAAACAAAAACATTCTAAAGGTTATTAAAAACATTTTAGTACATTACGATAAGTGCTCAAAACAAAAATAAACAAAAAATAAAATTAATTAAGCTTAAAAATACTAGTTAACTGAAAATAATTATCTAGCACTAGACAAAATCATGCACAATATAAATATCTAACATATACATATCAGGATTCCATATAACTCATTTAAGAAAGCAGTCTGACCCTTGCATTTAAGATCTGACAAACATGAGATGTTTATAGGTGGTTTATTTCGAATTGGTTACGGTTATTTAAGGACCATGTAATGAATGCTGTAAATTTGCCTAAAATTAAAAACAAATTATGAGAGCTACGAAGGTACGACCATAATCCCCTCATTGTGGTTAGGTCTACAAATTCGAGGAGTTACATTACCATCTTTGTAACGTTACTCCTCGCTTAGTATTTTTCGTCCTAAGGAAATAAAAAAACACAGGGATCGTATCAGACTCTTTCTTCGTGGCCCCTTCCTTTTTTGATATATTCGTTACCATTCCCTCTCAATTCGTTTGCGAAGCGGCTTTACATGTATTCGCAATTTCGCATACGAATCAGTGCACGTATGTGACAAATATGTCCTAAAGATGACAGAATGTTTTATAAAATCGTGTTGTATAAATGCAAGGATACGAATGCTATCTTAAAATGCATGCAATAAATACATCAAACATAACATGCGAGATACCACTACGTTATAACTTTATAACATGGTCAATACAAAGCTACAGAACATTTCATGTTATACATTCAAACAAGATTCAAAAACATTTTACGTATAATTATGTCGACAACGGACGGTAGCTGTACAGGGTGAAAATTTAAATTTGTTAGACCATAAAATTGAAAAACTTTCACCGTGGGACCAACATTGAAATCGCGAGAAAAATATCAGTGCATGCATGTGTGTCGAGTAAGAATTTTATTGACATTTTCCAACATTCTTTTTTCCATTTTGATGGTCTAATCGAATTCACCCCCTAACGTGGAATGCGAATAAGTTTACACCCAGTATAATGTATATTACATTCTAGGATGTACTATTTTAACGCACGCAAGATGCAAATATATAAGGTCTAACAAAATTAGCTGAAACTATTTTAAGGGGATGATCAGACCATCAAACTGAACAACTTTCTCTATGGGACCAATATCGAAATCGCGAAAAAAAAATCTGCTGTCCCATACATTTAGGTCGAGTAGGTACGTTTGTATGGAACAGCAGATTTTTTTTTCGCGATTTCGATATTGCTCCCATACAGAAAGTTGTTCAGTTTGATGGTCTGATCATCCCCTTAAAATAGTTTCAGCTAGTTTTGTTAGACCTTATAGATGCTTCCTGTCTCTTACACAGAAATGAGATGAGCTAATCTCATTTTGTATGAATAAGAAAAGTATATTTTAGGATTTAGGTAGTATACATTATACCATTCGTTTCGGTCTTTAGAGTCAATATATGGACAGTTCGTCCATACAAAAAATACAATTACTATTGGATGCCGTTTGCAGTATCAATAGGAACGGGGCGTCCGATACTTAATCGAACCATCACAATCATCTCCTGAATTGTAACACTACACATTTATTTTGGATGAGCAACGCAATTCACGTTTATTGGGGGTCAAGATACTTAAGGTGGAATATCACGGATCGAGCCTCATAAAAGCATAAAAAGACCTCTCAAAGCTTAATCCACACCCGGAGAAATATAATTTTAATAGATATTACCAAATAGTTATTAAAATAACATGTTGTCTATACTGTTTTTTTTTTCTGGCCGCACACCACGACTACAGCGACACCACGTTCCGACGCGGTGGTAGCTTCAAAAAATGATTTCACATTTAACAAATGAGCTTAATTATTTTTATGTCGTTTTCATATACAAATCAGAATGTGTAGAACCAAAAATAGCACTCCTGAATTTGTATGTATGTATAATAAATAATTCTGATATATAAAATTCTCGGTTACAGTGTTTGTAACAAACTCCTAAACGGCTTGACCGATTCTTATGAAATTTTGTGTTTTCAGTAGGTCTGAGAATAGGTCGTAAAGTATATTTCAGTGGTCTGCGCGTACGGAGACGCGGGCAACAGCTAATAATAATATAAATACGACCCAACGTGCCCGTGACGTTACACCTTAAAAGCTAGAGAGACAATATTCTATAGTTTTATGACCTGCTTCTCTCCAAAATGCAGGAGAAATGGACCATTTGTCAATAGAGCCCGTTTATGATGCATTTGTACAAAATGGCGTCTTGTACCGTTTCTACAGATATCATTGGCATCCTTTTAAACTATGACCCATCAAACTGAACTACTTTTACTATTAGTAGGGCCGCCATATGATAAAATTGTGCACTTTGTGATAGAAGCATGAAATTTTTACCATGGCTAGTAGGTTCCAGAAGGTTTATTTTAAGATGAGATCAGATTTGACCTCTGAGGCAGGTTAGAGGTCAAATCATATATTGATCTGTTCTCATGTATTAAAATACATTATTTGGAAACCAAACACTACAAAAAATAATTGTTTGGATTATATTACCCCATCTACACTTAAATTGCTTTCAAGTGATACCTCAACCATCCAAATCGGTTTAGTCAGGAGGTCTGCCAAAACCTTTGACTACTTATATGAGGAATAGTTACGCGTGTAATTCTACTAACAAACATTTCTGCCACTTTTTGCGGGGGGCGAGGTAACATGAAATTCACAACTTCGGATTTTATTCCCCATAACTTTAAATTCTAATTATGAATGATAAAAATCATAAAAAGTACTCTCGTGTGAAACCCAAATGTTCTAAGTTTGAAATTATTGTTTCGCAATTATAGGCTGTCTCGTTTAGTGATAAGGTAAAAATAAAATTTAATGTAAATGCACATGATCAAATTGATCTTATACCGTAGCAGAGGGGAAATGCTTCTGCAAGGCTAGTCCTTATAATAAATCGTCAAAGGCCAAAACAATAGGAATGGTTTGATTCTGCGACAAAAATCAAAAATATTCTCTACCAGTTATAAAAGCTGAATTTACAACATTTTATGCAATAAACGACTAAATCATTGATATTTAAACATATAACGGCTAAGTGCGAGTCGGACACGTGCATGGAGGGTTCCGTATCACGATACAATATTACCAAAAAAATGTGTTTTCTCCGGGATCCTTAGCGCAAGCCCGACGCACACTTGGCCGGTTTTTATTATTTTACGTTAGAGTACGCACTATAATCACACCGTCGAGTCGGCGTTGCAGTTTAGTATGAAACAGCAGATTTTTTTATGCTCCGTTCGGTTTGCTCCCATTGTAAAAGTTGTTCAGTTTGATGGTTAGACTCTTATATATCAATTTCACCCTGTAGTTAGAATATTATAAACGATCAAAATAATTAGCTGCTAGTCTGATGTGGAAATGGATAACAATATGGTATACGTATTTAGGAAATGTCTGACTACCTTCTTAGGGAATTAATTCGTGAGTATATGATTTATTCTACGCTGAACGATATTACAGTTTCAAACCCCCTAGTACAATAATTATTTAGACATTATATTATTGACATCGATATACATAATGTATTGATACAGAATAGATATGAACAAAGGGAAGACTGATTCTCTGAGAGATTTTGTCTAGCTGACCCAAGACAGTGTTAGTTAGCTCGGTAGGTAGGTAGGTACCTACACAATAATTAAATCATAATATGTACATACATACATACATATGCTCACGCCTATGTCCCACTACTGGGGTAGGCAGAGACAACAGATCGCCACATACTACGATTCTGATACATCTCTCGCCTCCTCAACAACAATAATTTTCTTTATACAAGCTCGTCTACATTAATTAATATTATAACAATTATAAATATATCAGTTAATAGAAACAAATAAAAATAACATAAAAATTGAGTGAAGTAAGTCGACTAAAAGTAAAGATGAATGCGGAAAATCCCGTTTCCGAACGAACGATAAAGAAAATAATTAAATAAAACGTAAAAAAAAAATTTAACCTCGGAAAGTGTATCATTTCATGATCATTTCTTTCATTTCCGACCTTTGAACGTAAATATTAGTTTAATAATGAAGACTACGTCAGCATTTCTACAAACATTTTATTAATAGCTTTCACAATAGCCCGTTGCGATCTAGAAGATTTCCGGGGTCTGACAGCAAAACTTCGTAACTTCAGAGTTTTCATTTTTTAATTTCGATGTATTTTTGTTGTTTAAAAAAGTTAGGAAAATACAACATTGACAATAACAATAAAATCTAAGCAAAAATTAAGGGAAAAAACTTAAAAAAGCTAAAATAACATTGATCGTGTAAAGCTTGCTACAAGGGAAGCCATATTTTGTTTGAAATAAATAAATAAAAACCCATTACAAAATTGTCATTGTACTTATATGCAAACATTTGCTCGAACAATGACAAAATCTTATTCAGCGCTAATTCCAAACGGTTCTTTAAAATTGTAAATGTTATTGGTAG
The DNA here is from genome assembly GCA_927399405.1 of Agonopterix arenella. NCBI lineage: Eukaryota > Metazoa > Arthropoda > Insecta > Lepidoptera > Depressariidae > Agonopterix > Agonopterix arenella. Next base: position 860,850 of record OV656713.1, on the reverse strand, counting down.
TTTACCACGAAATTCCCTCAGTAGCAAAACAGTATAAAATATTATTTGTATAGCATTGTACTTGTCAAAGCCACATTTATATAAGTGTGAAAAGACGTACATTTGTGGGATATAATATAGCCTACTTTTATATAGGTAAATGACGAAGCGTCACCATAAACTTTGTTGTTATTATAACTCTTAATGTACAAAATTAATTTGTTTTTCTAACAATTTTGTATAAATTCAGGATGGCGCTCGCGACACCAATCGTTTACGGCCAGCGCCATCTGCCGAATTATTCAATACAAACGCGTAGTTTCATGTGTAAAAGAAAGTGTATTTTTTTTTATACTATTTATCGCAATCACTGCCTAACATAACTTAAACATTATTATGCTTTGCGCTTACGTTGTTTATTTAAAAACGCGGCAGGTAGCGCTGTTCGTAAATAAATAAAACTTTCAAAAACTTCTTATTTACGGATTTTATGTTTTTGCTGTATCTACGGAGGATAAATACAATCTGAGCGAATTTGAGACTTTATACTTTTTCTTTTGTAAGATGCAAACCCATGTAATGTAACCATGTAATTTCGAAGTTACAACATTTTTGTTGTTACAGTAAATGTCAAAATCGACTGGGGGAAAAATGTGTCAGAAAACAGAAACTTCTTTAAATTATTAATGAGACTGTGTCATAACGATAAAATTGTTTTTTTTTCTTGGTAATTAACTTCCATTTCCGAAAAGCAATGATATTTTACAAGAGCGCAACTAGTCTCAAAATCCGCTCAAACAAGGACCAGGGCCATCCTAAACCTTGCGCCAAGACGTGATGCGGCCGATCGTCCTCCTCGTCGTCGTCCCACCGCGGAGAGCTCCTCCCGCTCGAGTGCTGCGAATGCGAGGGCTGCGAGTGGGACGCCTCGCACTCCGAGTGGCACGAGTGGTGGTGGTGGTGATGTTCGCACGGCCAGCACCCCACCGAGTGGTGCTCCGAGAAGGCAGAGTCACACACCGGGGACGTAGGCGTTGGGGGCGGCGAGCCCCCACCGGGGTCTCCATACGAGTCCAGGCCTAGAGTCGGTCGTTATGTTACCTTTCGTTGTTAGGTAACTCCCCTTTCAAGTTAGATTTTAGTGAGATTTTTGTTGTTAGAAGTTTATGATGGTCTTAAAAGTTATTTCGAATACGTCCTCGTTTGTAATATCGCTTTGAATCGAAATAATATCATGCGAAATGGACTATTAAGTCTATATCGCTTTCGGTTTTTATTAAGTCGTTAACGCCTCACGCTTTTTTGTTAAAAAAAGAATAAAAAATAGAGGAAATTAGTTTTTCAGGATAGGATCAAAATATTCAAATAAAGGTTTTTGAGTGTAAAATAAAAAAATAAACTTAAGAAGCGCAAAGCATAGACAATAATGTATAAGCTCGATATGGCTAAGCTATGAATGTCTTGTGAGGCAGTGATTGCGATCGTCTATGACATGATGACATACTCAAACATTTCACATGTCAGTGCATAACTTACAGTTGATCTAAATATATCCGAAGTACATAAAATACACTACACAATATAATTGTTTCATTTAGTCCGGTAGCTTAAAACTATATCAATGTCCAACCTTCACTACGCACTGATTAAACAAGGAATAGTGAAAATCAAAGATTATAAACGAATAAAAATAGTCCTTTTTAATATGCCGACGGTTTTTTAAGGAAACAGATTTTTTTTCCATCATCGATGATGTTCCCATAGAAAAAGATATTTTTTAGTTTGATGATATGATGACCCCCTATAAAACAGTCAGCATAATTAATATCTTTATTGCATTAAGAATGCCCATGTATAAGATAATATTTGATACAAACAATCATAAATTTTGCAATATACTTTAAATAAAGCTTAATTTTATTGTACTTTCTTTGTATCAAATAATATAATACAAATGTAAGTATTATTTTTTTTGTTTACAATAAAACTTAACTATCTAATAAATAACGTACAGTACATCTTAAAAACAGTTTACCACAAAATATTTGACAAAAAATTAAAATGATTACAATTTACCCAAAAATCTAGTTTTATTTTGAATCAATCTATTTGTTTCAATTTAACTGTTATTATATCTGAATCCGAATCCAACTCCGTTTTTAACCCACAAATTAATTTACATAGAGATCTATAAGTGCATGACATAAATTACAACATTATTTATTCAAAAAATATTAGCGAAAATAATAAAAAACCATGTTGTATAATAAAGTTTATTTGTAGCATAATAAAACAAAATGGCGCACAACATGTTAACAAATTGTAATCTATTTATACAGAATTAATAACCAAACAACGGTTCAAAATTAGCAAACCATTTCACAGTCAATAAACGGTAAGAAATGTTTTTGTATCGTATCGTACCAAATTACTTTCTATGCATGTTCTGTATAAACGGTTTCCAGGCTTTGCCTTGACTTGTTGACACGTTTTTTAGAAGCCTCGACATATAAGCTCGCACATAGTAAACATGAAAGCTTTACATACACTACTATTTATTACTCACTGCCGCAAACTTTTTTCCATTTTTCTGACACTGAAATGCAATTCCAAATACTAACATTCTCAATTAACTATTCATAAAATATATATAAATCTAAAAACTACATTGTGTCGGTCTATTTTAAAAATATAATTTAAAACAAAACTTAAGAAGCAAACAAATATACATGTTGATTGATATGTGCAAATATTTATTAACATTCACATTTATACGTATAAAAGTGATTATATCCACAATAATATAACACAGTAAGCCAGAAAAGACTACACATCTTCGTTTACCTAAAAACCGATGCATACAATACAATACCGATGCTTACAAATATCTTCATGATTTCACCAATGACCAAAATTCCTGCTGAATCCGTATGTCAAACATCAAACTTACCAATTCTTAAAAAAATATATACAATTTTGATGACTTCTTCCCCGGAGCTATTGAAAACTTACAAAATAGTGATAGAAATATTTATAATAATGCAACATAAATCATTTCAAAACCAACATTCCAGAACAATGTCACAAGAAATAAAATGCATTTGTGCAAGGTTCGAAATAGCCGCATGTAAACGAACCATATTTTTAAATTATAAAAAAACATTCCTTACAAACACTGTCCACTCAACATTCCTAGCTTTGTTTTTAAAAGTTTCACTTGAAGAAGATCAACGAATCTAAATGTGTTTTTTTTTTTTTTTCAAACAGTGCGGTGAAGATTCGTTGATTTATTTATTATACACATACTATTATACATGTTAGTGCATATAAAAATATTATTTATAAATTGTGAATAAAATGTTGTTGGGGTAGATGTAGTGTTGATGTGTGAAAATTTTAGAATAAAATAATAAAACTGTATACATATAAACATTCTTGGATACTGTGCAATTTTATTGCAAATTAATATAAAGAAAACAGTAAAAAATAGCACACTGGTTGATTTAAAGACAAATATAATATTTTTGAAGAATAATTTATACAACCACCAGTGTGATGAAAAAGTAACATGCAAAATATTATAAAAATTGTTAAAAAATAAAGAAACATTTTCAAATAAAAAGGAAGAATTAAAAAATAAAGGAATTTAACCACCGATATTTAGCGACACATGCTTAAATTTTTCGCACTACTCTGTGCTTTTAATATTATTTTAATCCTCTACTTCATTTCATTCTTTTCTATCATTAAATTAGTTTTTCATGCTGGCAAAAATATCAGACCTAATTTTTTGAACACTGCAATTTTTCTCTCTAATAAAAAACTTCCCAAACATGCTAATATAATTATATTCCAATTCTAAACCTTTAAACCTCATGCAAAATAATTTGAAATCGTTAATTCTCAAAAACTAGTCTTTAAATCCTATACAAATTGTATCATTAATTCCATATTGTCCAAAAATATTCATAGGCACCAAACAGATTGATATCGAGAAAAAAATATATAATTTAATCAATACGTTCAATTTAAAAATGTTGCGTAAAATGGAGTAAATGTTTAGTGCCACATGAAAAAACAAATTCGAGAAAAATTCAAAATTGCACTTACTGTTGTTCGCCATCAAGTTCTCGTGCAACTTATCGCGCTGATCTTCTAGTACCTGCCAATTGAAACGATAAGAATTAGTTTTTTTGCATGCATATGCTCACGGCTACATTCCCCGAGGGGGTAGTCAGAGATATTCTAAAACCTCAGTACATCCACGTTTCTCTAGTACCGTAACTCTGTCTAGTGTGACGGGGAGTGAGCCCGTCGACACTTATAATGGACAGTGGGTACAATACACGCCTCGAAATAGAGGCATGCATTAGTTTTTTTGCAGAGATTTAAATGTAAAAGAAAGCTGTTATAGAATAGTAAGGCGCGCCGTCCTAAAATAGACCAAGGATCAGATGTCGAATATTGGTAACGAGCTTTTGCCGGCGACTTTTTCCGCGCGGATTACCCCTTTAGACAGCCCCACCAACTGATCCAGTGTACCCACCTGCACAACAATACACAAAACAACGTCCTACCTCTCCGAGGTACTGGGCCACCTTCCTGGTGACGCTCTCGACGAAGGTGTCCAGCTTGCCGAGGTCATCAGACAGCCCCACCAACTGATCCAGTGTACCCACCTGCACAATAAATAATTTTAATGAGCAAAGGGCTATCCAATGTTACACCATTTATTTTCTAAAACTAGCCGCGTATACGTACGCGCACACCACTGAATACGTAGCGTACACTTAGCCCTGTAAATGAAACTCCAACTCGCGCACTAGAGTCCTTTTACAGTTCAGTGGCGCCCTTATAACAATATTTAAGATTTCAATCAAGAAAACCTTTATTTGAAAAATTTTACTCCCTGATCATCGGTGGCGCGTTGCGAAGAGGTATGGACACCCAATTATGGGGGTCCGGGTTTGAATCCCCACGGACAACATGCCATGTACCAATGAGTTTTTCTAACTTATGTACGTAATACCGACTGCTCTCAAACGGTGAAGGAAAACATCGTGAGGAAACCTGCATACACTGAAGAAGAAATTCTGATGTGAATGTGAAGTCTACCAATCCGCATTGGGCACACGTGGTGGACTAATGCCCATACACCTTGAGGGTAGGCCTGTGCCCTGCAGTGGGACGTTTATAGGCTGATGATATGATATATGATATACTCCCTATTATACAAGCGCCACTGAACTGTAAAAAAGACTGTTAAAAAAACAAACTCCAACGCTAGCGCGATAAAATCTACACTCGCTAGGAAACATATTGTTAATAACTTTCCAACTGTGTCGAATCGACGCATAAATTCAATAGACCCACAATTAGAACCAGGAATAATTCATCAATAATAATATTTAGTTCACTACCTATTTACTAATTTAAATGTTGTCCGTCCAGGATCGTTCTAGATCCAGGTTAATAAATAAAAAAAAAATTATGTGCTCCCCTGCAAAATGCAAAGTGAGTTGCAATGTTATTTTATTACGTAGTCTTGAAATATTGTTTTTTACAAAAAAAAAACGAAAATAAATTATTTTTTAATTTATTTATTTTAATTGTGCAAAGTAAATAATGTGCAAGCTGATGTGGCAATAGACTGGTAATATCTGCCTAAGAACTGACAATCCTGAGAGGTAGTATACAATGTAAACTAGACCATGAACTGGCAGGCATAGTGTAGCATTTTTCAACATCTCTATTTGATCAATAATCAAATTAACATAATCACACACTGCCAATCAGTCTTGAACTTTAACATGTTAAAGATAAGACTACTTTTCAGAAACAAAACTACAGAGACATTGACGTAGTAAATATGATCCTCATTAGAAATTTGATATGCACTAAGGTTTCTGTAAGCAATTAGTATAAAGTTACAAATATGGTCACTAAGGGGTTAAATAAATATGCAAACAATGCTTCCACCTTCATTACTGGTTAAAGTTATAGTGGGAGTCACGTTGCAGGTTCTGACCAGAGCACTCGTCTCGCGTGGATTTCGCGCGTCGCGTTTTTGCCTGCCACGAGGCTCCGCAATCCTCAATCTCTTCTTGTTCTTGACCAAAAACAATCCCTGAGATTGGGATAGATACTCCCATAAACACTTGACACTGGCGGAAATGCAGCGCTAACGCACAAGCAAGAGTCCACTAATTATAAATAAAAAAAAAAGTTATAGTGAAGAATTTTTTGTTGGTTTCAAAATTTGCTGAATTTTACGGGTATAAGCAGACCATCAAACTGTAGAACTGTAGGACCAAGGTTGAAATTATGAAAGAAATCAGAAAAAAATTAACTGCTCCACACAAAACTACAAACCTACTCCACCCTCTTCGTATAGGACAAACAAACACCCTAAAGACAATAAAAAAAATCTGATGTTCCATACTATAAATCTACTCGAGCTGTATGGGATAGTAGATTTTTTTTTCACGATTTCAATATTGATCCCATAGGAAAAGTTGTTCAATTTGGTGATCTGAACAACCCCCTTAAAAGTTTATTTTTACTTTTGTAGCACTTGTATACATAATAAGATATCAATGGATTTGTGACTAACCTTCAGGTCGGGTATAGGGAATTTATAGTTGATACTGAGACTGCCGGATTTGGTGGCATTGTTGAGGGTGTCCCAAGTTTGTTGACAGGTCTTGTCGCCAGGAGCGCTGATTACCCAATACTCAGACATCCTCACTGAAAACATTGAACACCATTTAAAATTGACCTTGACAATGACTAAAAACACTATAAGAACTTACAAAAGGACTCCCTACGTTAATTATCACATGTCTATCAGCAGTAGACGTGAATCATTTGATGAAAAAATCGATTATTTTACAGGGAGCGCTCGTTCTAAACTCCGTGGAAGTGGATATTTGAATGGTGTTTTTAGCGTGGAACGTGACGCATTTGGCTGGAGCGGTGAATCAATATCGGGAGTGGTACATTGGCGCCCGCTCGGCGGTCAGACATCCAGGCGCCCGCCGCTCCATAGTCAGAAAAAAACACCCCAAACCACCCTAAATAATCGGACGTCATTCAAGACTTTTGACACTTTCTTGTCCCGCGCAAAAGCTTTATACCACAACACTGAGCACGTAACACAGTTCAATAGCTCACGGTACTCACCTAGAACTTATAATTTAATGCTGTTCAACAATAAATATTTCTAAACAGCAATAATTTGGGGAAATCACAAGACAATCGGGACTAGCCCTGTAACGCCATGAAAATTCACGTGATGCGGTGCTGCCACCTACAACGACTGATTAGACAGCTGATTTACGTCAATTGTCTATGGCTCGAAAATTGATCGGAAAAAATCGTTTTTTCGCCTATCTTACGGCAGGAAAATAACAGGACACATTTAAAATAACTGGGATATATCGTAAATTTAAGGATTTTTTCATAAATACAGGCAAAATCATATACAGAATAGAAACAAATTCAAGGCGCACTGGCTGTCAGTCCCAAAACTAATCGATTAGTTGCCATTAATTTTTTAATGAAAAAACTAATCGCTTTGGTCTATGGATTATACGTTTCATTCCACACGTAGAACGATTCCACACAATATATTAACAGTATTTTGATGAAGTCAGTAAAAATTTTAGTAAAATTTTTTTGTGCTTATCAAAGCTAATTAAAAAAATTAAATTTGAAACATGTTTCGTATCCAAAATGGTCCTTAAACTAGAGTACGTTGTTCAAAATGCAACTGTCTTGCGTGAAACCGAATCACATTTTTAACATGGCGGCCATCTACCGTCACTGTCAATGTCATTGAATTGTTTGTAGGTTACGAAATAAAACAAAAAATGAGATTATTCGGCTACTTATCGAAAAAAGTAGGAGATCTAACCATAAAATATTCAAACTTCCCCGAGTCCTATGTAAAAAAGAGCTATGAACAGGTAAACATATCTCTAAAACATTTTTCCAACACAAAGCATAACATAACCTCACCTTTTCTCTATAATCGTATTATTTTGTATTTGCAGGTGTACTGGAAGAACCCTGAAGGCTATCCGCAGTACCAGAAGGCTCAGATAGCTCGTAAGAAGTTCCGTTTCACTACAAACAGACCGTGGACGGGACAATTCCGTATGCAGAACGATCGCGGTACGCACAGGAAAAAAGTGTTTGTAGAACCTGTTGGTGAATGGAGCTTCTTCAGGTATAGAGCGATACGACAAAAAAACCCACTACTGTAGTTCTTTATGAGGTGATCAGCAAGCACGTCGTTGAGTTTTTGCCTGCCACAAGGCTCCGCTATCCTCGATCTCTTCTTGTTCTTGACCAAAAACAATCCCTGAGATTGGGATAGATTCTCCCATAAACTACTTGACACTGGCAGAAATGCAGTGCTGACGCACAAGCATGAGTCCATTAATTATAAATTAAAAAAATCCCGCCATTCCACCCCCCTGGATACAAGCTTGGTGGACAGGAACTTATCTACAGTTGAAATACTATCTATACTAAAATACTATTTCGTAAGTTAATTGATAATGTATGATTCAGATTCAGATATTTTATTGCATTGCTACATTATAATGTACATAGTAATGTAGTAGTCGTACAGGATGTTAAACGTTTTGTACAATGTAGCACCCCGTCAGGGCATTACAATATAAAAATAACATTAATTAATTGGGAATTAAATTCAATTAACAATATAATTATCAAACCATCATAACATAACTAGTTATTACAAAATTAATGTCCAGTTTAAATAAACATAAAAAATCTTAATTAAACAACACTACTAAAAATATTACATTTGTCAAAACATTCAAACAATTAAATTAATGTTGTCAGTACAAAAATAATTACAATATCCTAATAAAAGAATTATACATTGAACTATACAGTATATCTATAAGACATGCAAGTAATTCGGACATGATAATAAGTATCTTACAAAGTTTGTCTGATAAATATGTTGTAGATGAACATGATTAAATAAATGAAATGTATATTTTCAGAGGAGACCGTGTAGAGGTGATGGTGGGCAAGGACAAGGGGAAGCAGGGCATCGTCAGTCAGGTGATACAGGAACGCAACTGGGTCATCGTGGAGGGGCTCAACACACATTTGAGAGTCGTAAGTGCATTCTTATATTATTTTATACTATCTCTTGTATAGTCCAGTGGAGCAATTCCTTCAATGGGGTAATTACATTGAATAGCTATCTATGGTTGCTTTTAGTGATAAGTCTGCCATTTGTACCCTTACATTCTTTGTATTCTGTTTTTGTGGCTGTATGTTTCTGGTTTGCAAATAAAGAATTTTTATGTTATGTTATAGCTATAACTTTTGACCAGCAATAACAACTAGTGCAGTTTCCTATGAAAAGACCGATTCTTATGAAATTTTGTGTGTATATTAGTATGTATACACGGTGAAATTGATATCATTGCCATCCTTGTAAACTAAGAGTCTACCCATCAAACTGAACAACTTTTACTATGGGAGCAAACGGATCGGAGCAAAAAAAAATGTTGTTCTGTTGTTGCATACATTTGAGTCGAGTAGGCAGCGACGGCGGGTGCAGTTTAGTAATAATAATAATAAATAGTTTATTTCAGATATGGTGTCCATAAAGTTTGGTTATTTGGTATTTATTTTTAATTTAATATGGAACAGCAGATTTTGTTGTTGCTCCGATCTGTTTGCTCCCATAGTGAAAGTTGTTCAGTTTGATGGGTAGACTCTTAGTATAAAAGGATGCTAATGATATCAATTTCACCCTGTATACATACTAATATACACACAAAATTTCATAAGAATCTGTCAAGCCGTTTCGGAGGAGTTTTGTTACAATCACCGCAACCGACAATTTTATACATTAGATTAATGTTAGTGTAAGTTGTTGAATAAACGAATTTATTGAATGACGTAGTCTCCACAGTTTGGTTAATGTTTATTTGTATTCTAGCTATAGTTCATTAACCTCTGGTACGTGTAGCTGCGCGCAAACCTGCACCCGTCGTCTGTGGCAAGTTAGGCGGGTCGCCGAGAGCGCGCGACCGCTCTTTGCATTTCTCAAAATTCAACACATTTTTGTATGAATTATTAAATTATTATACAACCAATGACTGTTTTATGAAGATAAATAACTTATAAATATTATTCATCGACTTTTATTCGTAAAAACATGGTTTAATTTACTATACAGGCCATTGTTTACAACGATCCAGTCCGAAAATTACCTGTTGCCAAACATGGAAGATTTTTCAATAAATTTGTTTATCGATTAGGGTTTTCTTTTATTATTCCACACTCCTGGATAATCTTCCAATCCATTGATAAGAAAACTTTTTCGATTCCAACAGTAATTCACTCTTAAAAACAAGTTTTGTTTTCAAGGAGCACGTTCGCACTTGCTAACCAGGCAAATTTCAAATTTGAAAAGAGTTTTGTGACTATACGATCTTTTTAAATGTCATGAATGAATGTTGTCTATGGTAGAATGATATCCAATGAAACGATTTCAAGCAATAAAAGCCATTATTTCCAGGTGATATGTATTTTATTTACGTAAAATCAGAGCTAGTCAGCTTTGGGCTGGATCCGGGACTACACGGACGACGGGGTATGGACGGATACGGAACAACATGTACCAGAGGTTAATTTTATAGAATTTGTTTTGATTGAAGGCATATTATGCTGAATATTTTAATCTAAAAATACACTAATTCCTGATGAAAAGAAAAGTCTAGCTCTATTTGCTGATCTTCAACATGTTCTATAGGGCCCTTCTTAATATACTAATGGTTTTATTAAGGGGTTGATTAGACCATCAAACTGCATAATTTTCTCTTTGTGACCAAATCGAAATCGCGAAATAGACATCTGCTGCTCCATATAAAATCAGCAATCTAGTCATCATAATACAAGTCCAGGCTAGATTCTGTAACTTTAAATGTGTCTAGATAATTTGTGTGACAATGTCCAAGATATTTAAGTACCTATTGTATTTCCTGTTTTTATCGGGCGTAGGCCCACCGCACATTCCCACCGCTGTAACTCCTGTAAGCCAGGAACAACAGCGGCGACAATCCTGTTTGTATTTCCTGTTTTTTATCGGGCATAGGCCCACCACACATTCCCACAGCTGTAACTCCTGTAAGCCAGGAACAACAGCGGCGACCATCCTGTTTGTATTTCCTGTTTTTTATCGGGCATAGGCCCACCACACATTCCCACCGCTGTAACTCCTGTAAGCCAGGAACAACAGCGGCGACCATCCTGTTTGTATTTCCTGTTTTTTATCGGGCATAGGCCCACCACACATTCCAACCGCTGTAACTCCTGTAAGCCAGGAACAACAGCGGCGACCATCCTGTTTGTATTTCCTGTTTTTTATCGGGCATAGGCCCACCACACATTCCCACCGCTGTAACTCATGTAAGCCAGGAACAACAGCGGCGACCATCCTGTTTGTATTTCCTGTTTGTTTCCTCTCTGTATTTATTTTATTTATTTTGCTCGTACAAAATGTATAGGACAGCTGATATTTCGTGATTTCGACATTGGTCCCATAGAGAAAGTTGTTCAGTTTGACGGTCTGATCATCCCCTTAAAATAGTTTTAGCAACTTTTGTTATACCATATAATTATAATTTTTATTAATTATATTTAGGTGGGCAAAGACAAGTCGTTCCCGGGAGTGACGGTACAGTCGGAAGCGCCTCTCCTCGTCACTACGGGAGTGAAGCTCGTCGACCCGGAGACGCTGAAAGCCACTGACATCGAGTGGAGGTTCACCGAGGACGGCGAGAAGGTAGAGTAACACTTTATTTAACCCTTTAAAGGTCACTTCACCAGGTCGTCGATCCATCTTACCTTGTGAGGGGCATACCAACCCTGCGCTTTCCGGAGTTGCCACTCGAAAACTCTTCGGCCCCATTGGTCATCGGTTCTGAGAGCAATGTCACAGTGTAAGACAGTAAATCCATGTTCATACAGCAGTGGTACCAAACGCGGCTTGTATGTGTGCTCGCCAGTACGTACGCCTAGTAGCACGCACACTGACAATATCTCCGACTGCCACGAATGCGCCAGACGGGGCTACGCGGAGATATTGTCAGTGAGTGCGTGCTACGAGGCGTACGCCGCGTTTGGTATCATTGTATGAAGATGGATTACTGTCTTATACTGTGGCAATGTTCCCCTGCCCACTGCCACTTTAGTTTAGCGATTCTTTGGGCTCTGTCAGTTACTCTGGTTCTTCGGCGGATCTCTTCAATTCTGATTCGATCTCGCAGGGAAAGTCCAAGCACAGCTTAGTGACTTTCAGGTTTGGGCATTATTGGTTCATAATATTAGCATTCGCAACGGTGCTTAGTTCAATTTTTAAAGGGCTGTAAATTTTCTATCTGACTCGTTACAGTTAGGCTGCCATATAATAAAATGTTGATATTATTCAGATCTTTAATTTAAAGTAGGTAACAAAGTGCTACAGTGCAATTTAAAGTAGGTAACAATAAAAAGAAAACATACAGACATAGCCAAAGTCTTTTGCATAATATTATATAAATCGGTTTAATTTTGGAGGAAGAAACAGAGAACATGAACATGAAATCATGATTTCATCCATTTTATATAGGTAAACTCAATCCGAGCTGGAGTTGTCACTTTCGCACTTGTGAGCTACAAGTGCGAAAGTGACAAATCCAGCTCGGATTCAGCGTTTGCTCGGGAACAGCGTGACAGCAATAGATCTGTTAAAAGCCTATTCTTCAATTTGCTTGCAGACTGAATTTCGTCCTAAATGCATAACATACTTTATACTTTTAGACAATCAAACTGAAAAATTTTCCCTAGGGGTCAACATTGATAACCCGAGAAAAAAATCAGGTGTTCCATTGAAAATGTCAGACTACTCGACCCAAATATATGGAACAGCAGATTTTTTCGCTATTTCATTATTAGTCCCATAGAGCAAGTTTTTCAGTTTGTTGGTCTGGAGCGCCCCCTTTAGTATGTGACGCATTTAAATGTACATCCTATATACAGGGTGAACTCAGACCATCAAACTGAACAACTTTCACTATGGAGCGTACCTCAGGAAACGCGAAAAAAAATCAGCTTTCCCATACTAAACTGCTGTACCTACCCGACTAAAATGTATGGAACAGCTGATTTTTTTTCGCGTTTCCTGAGGTAGGCTCCGTATTGAAAGTTGTTCAGTTTGATAGTCTGAGTTCACCGTTTCAGTATTTGCTACGCTGTCACTTACACCCTGTATATTTATCTCGCTTCGATGAGCCGCTGCGGACGAATTTGCGGGCTAAAACTAGTTCCTAAAATTTTACCTTCCAATATGGATTTAAAAAAATTGAGTTTATCAAGTATCGGACACAGGATTATGCATATTTAAACTGTTATAGGTACGGGTGTCGATGGCCAGTAGTAGAGTCATACCGGTACCCAAGACTGCCGAGGAGACCATGGACTACAAGACCAAGGACGTCTACCTGGAGAACGTTGATAAGGACACCGCCGCCGCCGATGTTGCCAAGGTAATTTAAACTCTATGTCTGCTAAGAGAGATGAATGGAAGAAAATGAAATATTGGGAAGAAGAGGAAGACCCCAAATAATGGGAAATGGGCAAGATAATTAAGATGGAACTCATCACAGCGACAGAAATGTAACCGGGAGTGGTTACGTATGAATGGTGTCAATTGGTGTCGCTGCAGCTGCCACAGAATATATGCGAATGGGACTAATTTCGAACGCGGGATGAACTGCGAATCGGACGAATGAGACAATTGAGAACGCGGGATGAACAGCGAATGGGATGAATTTCGAACACTGTATGAACTGCGAATCGGACGAAAGGGGACAAATTTCGAACGCGGGATAAACTGCGAACGCGTGATGAACTGCCTATTGGACGAATTGAGTATGAACTGCGAATGGGATAAATCGCGAACCCGGGGAACGTGGGATGAACTGCGAACGCATGATGAACTGTCAATGGGACGAATTGCGATCGCGGGATAAACTGCTTACGAGACGAATTGAGAACGCGGTATATAGTATATACTGTCAATGGGATGAGTTGAACCCATATAATAGTATACTACATACATAATGCTACTCCCTGCCTCTCACTAACTTCAGATACCCCACCTCACCCCGCATTTCAGAGATGACAAACTTACCAACAAATTTTAAACCATATTCGTTTCTATTTCAGATCACATTTCAACCACAGCTCCGTACCTTCGAAATGGACGTAATGGAGGCGATGGGTATAAAGGAAGAGAGAGTCCCGGCCAAGTCTTATTGGTATTAAACTATAGTTAAAATGTAAATAGGTACAAATAATAAATATTAGTTTTATTTCTAGTATCGTTGTTTGATTTCTTTAAGAATGAAGGAATAGTGGACGGTGTGGGTATGTCAACGATATTATAGAGTACGAGCATTTACCCGCGACTTTGTCCGCAAGGCTTCCAGTCATCGTAGCGATATAAATTTTATACCAGATTCGAAGTATAATCATAAGCCGAAAGCTTATGATTATACTTCAGATCTGGTATAAAATTCAGCTAATTGCGTTTAAGTAGTATGAGAAGATTAAAATTTGTTTGACGGCCCGGTAGCACAGTCTGTAGTGAACCTGCCTGCTGTGCCGAGGGTCGCGGGTTCGAATCCCGGAAGGGACAAATATTTATATGATGAATATGAATATTTGTATCCGAGTCATGGATGTTTGTATCTATATATGTATTCTATATCGTTGTCTAGTCATCATAATACAAGTTCAGGTACTTTAAATGTGACTAGATAATTTGTGTGACAATGTTCAAGATATTTATTTATTATTACGGCATTGGGGCGGCAAATTCGGGAAAAATATTGATTGACTGAGTCTTTAACCAATTTTTAGAGCAGAGAATAGTCGAGCTCGCTGCGCTTGGTTTACTGTACCTACCTACACATACTCCTTAATGTATCTGACCACAGCTAAAATTTCGAGCTTGCTTCGCTTGATCCATAGCTTTTACTTGGCACATGATTTTGTACGTAAAAAGCTCTAACTGCTCCGTAGGTATAAAGGAGAAAGGTCGATTTCGCTTCGCTCGCTCTAAGTTTATATTTTTGCATTTCTAAATTGTCTTAAGTTTCGAATGGATAAACCAAAAAATGACGTCTACCCACAACCCGAATAGTTGAGCTAAAAAATTGCAAGCTCGCTTCGCTCGCTCTTCTAAAGATTTCGCTTCTAGGTCTAGGTATAGATCTTGATAGGTCTTCTTATAAACATAAAGGGGCGGCAATACCTGTCTGTGCCCCGGGCGACAGACACCCACGCTACGCCACTGTAATTTCCTATGGTTACTTAGAGAAAATTGTTCAGTATCATAGGTACTCACTCCTTAAAGTAATGCAACTGTTTGCCCTAACACCCTGAATAGGTGGTAGGTACATGTACACACGGCGACACATAAAGCTATACAAAACCAATATAAGCTGGTCGCGAGACGTTATACGTTACTCCTCCTACGCGCGGCCTGCTTATTTTGGTTTTGTATAGCTTGATGTGTCGCCGTGTGTACAGTACGACCAGGAAAATAATTCCGCTCGTCAATCTTCGTTTGCGCAGAGCAGTGCAAAATCGGGTATTCTCTATCTCGCTCCAACTCGAATAGCAGACTATGGATGCTTCGGCAGCGAAAAGGGCGCGAAAGCAATAAGCCAATAGCGGCAAGGTGTCACATCCTGATTGGTCAATATAATTTCGCGCGCTTTTAAAATTTGTTAACTGCGCAGGTACATCGGTGGGACTAGTATATGGTTTTTTACTGCATAAGTATACTAATATCGCCTTGTTGCGGAAAATCATTAAAACTAATTTTTGTACTTTGCACACTGACTTAATGGTTATCGTCGATTACAGCGCCCCCAAACCAGGTTTTGTACTTATTTATATTTCAGGTCAGGCTTTATGTACTTAGGTATGTACATAGTCATTAATATACTTACTTCGCCTTAAATAAGTATATTAATGACTATGTACCTACCGTGTATTCCACGAGGCTGGGTTTATTGTTAAGTGCTGTTAGTGATTACCTACATTCCAAATTATAATTTATACGAATATTCTGGAGCACACGCGTGTCTTTAACATTCCGAGATAAAATCGTTCAAACATTATTCGCAAGCCGCCTTATATATTTAAATACTATACGTACCATACGTACGTCGAAACATTGATAACCGAAAATCGCCAGTTGATTTCGGTCAGGTGCTTGCTCAAACTTGGCGTTGCCGTGAGCCGACCTTACCTAATAGGTATAACTAAGTATACCTACCTCGTACCTAATTAGGTACCTAACTACTGCAGATTCTAACTTAGTATCGAAGATAAAAAGAGTTATTTTATTATGGTTTTTTCCGAAATATTACTAAACTTTTTTATTTCGTTGTTTTTCTCTCATGCCTTTAAAGAAGCCAAAGAACTGCACCCGCTTTCCGACGAATACATAGACCTGATCAACTCGCAGCAATCATCATGGAAAGCCGGTAGAAACTTCCATCCTGACACCTCCATGGAATACATCAAGGGACTCATGGGGCTTATCGAAGACTCTAGAAGATACAACCATCTTGTTGAAATTAAACATCATGATGAAGACCTGATCAACAGTCTACCAGAATCCTTTGACCCGAGGGACAAATGGCCAAACTGTCCTTCCTTAAATGAAATAAGGAACCAAGGAGGGTGCAGCAGTTGCTGGGCTATAGCCGCTGTGGAGGCCATGACAGATCGATATTGTATATTCTCGAACGGAACTAAACAGTTCCGTTTCTCCACTGAAGATCTACTAACATGTTGCTATGAATGTGGTGACTGTGATATAGGAGGAATTCCTGAAAAAGCTTGGTTGTACTGGCAAAGAGAAGGTATTGTATCTGGTGGTCACTACAACTCAAGCGAAGGCTGCAGACCTTACGCAATACGTCCATGTATAGCTACACGTATACATCCATGCTCCGATAGATCTCCAACGCCAGTATGCGACAAATCATGTATTTCTAGTTACAGATTAGATTACAGGAACGATAAACGTTATGGAGGTGAAATAAGGAGGTTCAACACTGAAGATGATATTAAAGCAGAATTGTTTACAAACGGTCCTATAGAAGTCGGAATTGAGGTATATCCAGACTTTTTGAATTACCAGAACGTTATCTACGAGCGTGTTGTTGGGCAGGAGAAACTAGGAAATCATGCAGTGAAGATGCTCGGATGGGGAGTAGAGAATGGTACCAAGTATTGGCTGGTCGCCAACTCATGGGGCTCTAATTGGGGTGATGATAAGGGATTCTTTAAAATTCTTAGAGGAGAAAATCATTGTGGGATTGAAGATGGTATAGCTGGTGTTCCCATAATTATTTAATTTATTCAATGTATGTTAATTAAACATAATAGTTAGTTAATAAACATTTTGATTCAACAATAAATTTATTTTTGATGAATTAATTCATGGTAGACGGGGCGTGAGAAAGAGGCCTACCCTGCTGCGAGGTGGTGGCATTAACTACCAGCTTTCTTTATATTTTTTAACTTTTGAGGAATATCAAACTGTTCACTCATTTTCCCCGTCTTCAACAAAATATCCTAACATAGTTTACCAGTGCTTTAACTGAGAAATAGAACTGATTGAGTTACATGAATATAACTTATGTACGTAATACCGACTGCTCTTAAATGGTAAAAAAACATCATGAGGAACTCTTGTATGATTTCTCTACACGCGCGCGACGCGCCTTCGCTGCATAGAAAATAACCCGTTCCCGCGCTTTTCAGCGAGCGAAAGCCGCGCTTATTGCCGCGACTTGTAGTATGGAAAAAAGTCGAGTCGCGCGCAAATAGAGAAATCATTCTAGACGTGCTGCATCCGCTGAAGAAGAAATTCTGTTTCGTAAGTATGTGAAGTCTACCAATCTGCGTTGGGCTCGTTTATGCTAACGCCCTTGAGGGTATAGACCTGTCGTGCCCTGCCCGTTTCTTCTTCAGCGAATGCAGCACGTCTAGCATGATTTCTCTATTTGCGCGCGACTAAACTTTTTTCCAAACTACAAGTCGCGGAAAGCGCGGCTTTCACTCGCTGAAAAGCGCGGGGCGCGGGATATATTATAGGGTGATGATAATAGAAAACACGCCAATTATTAAGCTACATAATCAGTCTCCAGGCGCATGCACTAGGTAGGTAGGTAGGTACTGCAAATAAATGTCGAATAAAAATGATTTAACTACTTAACGAATATGTCATTAATCCCTAATCATAAGTAGTGAGACGTATACACCCTGTATACGTTACAAAAGTAAAAATAAACATTTATAGTACATTATGGTACAAGTGTGTAATGTTGGTGATTACCGCTGAGGTAGGCGAGAGTCTTAAGAGAGCCGAGGACGGTAATCATCAATACACACGTGTATCATACGACGTTTTTTAACACACTTGTGAAGAAAATAATAATAAAAAATCATTTTATTTAGTAAATAAAAAGTTTATTTAGAGAATTTATTTGTACTATTGAATATGATCTTTTTTGTATCGAAACTTTTTTAAGAACAAAGCAACTCAAGAACTCAACCAAGAAGTTTAGATACCTACTATCTAAACTTCTTGAACTCAACCAATAAGAAAAAAACCTATAACTCACTTGTGAATAATAGTAATGAAAAAGTCACAGTTTGATTATAGGTGTCATTATGTGCCTAATTGCGGTGAAATAAGGGCCATTTTATGAGCAAGTGTGTTGAAAAAACTTTTAAGGGGATTTTTGAGACCATCAAACAGATCAACTTTCACTATGGGGCCAACATCGAAATCGCGAAAAAAAAATCTTTTGTCTCATACATTTAGCTCGAGTTGATCTGTAGTTTAGTATGGAACATCGCAAACGCATCGCATTATGGCGATTGTGGCAAATTTCCCATTTTGGGGGCGGCCTATGTCCAGCAGTGGACGTCTATCGGCTTATATGATGATGATGGAACATCAGATTTTTTTTCGCGATTTCGATATTGGTCCCATAGTGAAAGTTGTTCACTTTGATGGTCTTAACCACCCCCTTAAATGTTTATTTGTATGTTTTCAACATACTTGCTCGTAAAGTGGCTCTTATTGCATCGCTTTTAGGTACATAATGCAGCTTACAGAACACGCGTGTGAAAATGATTAGATTATCGCACTAGTGCGTAATGTTACTTTTTTTTCTATAGTCTGTTTTTAAATCTCAGCAAAAAGTTTTTATGAAAAAAAAAAAACTTTTTTCTGAACAAATTAATCACAGGGTTCTGTAGTGCTGCAATTCCGCCACGGCGGCTGTTATGACCAACTTTGCTCACTTGTATCATAATGTACTATTGTAACACATTGTATAGGATGATGTCGACGATGCTGACAAAGGTAGATTGATGAACCACACAACCTTGATTTATTATTCCGGTTCTTTCCCTAGCAAAAATATCTGTTGATAATCAGATTACTGCAAATTTAAGTAACTGATTATGTATTTTGTAAAAAAGATAAATAAGATTAAAAAAATGTATAAAAGTCTTTATTAAAAACAACAATGCACAGTAAATACAAGAAAAATGAAGTTGCTACTCCTTGTTTGCTTGGGACTGGTGGGGATGGTGGCGTCAGAGCCCTTGCCGTCCTATGGGGGCTTCAATTATCATGCTAGGGTCGGCATTAAGGCTGCAGCGAGGATGAAAGCCGCTGAAGAAGCGACAGATTTCGATGGATCGAGGATAGTGGGCGGATCGGCAACTGTGCTTGGCCAGTTCCCATTTATGGTAAGAGTATTCTATTCTAATCTTTGATTTGTAGCTCCATCGTGGTGTTGATGATTTTGCCAATGTCTATAAAAGATGAAAGGGCACAGCCCTGCTAGTTAGTTGTATTTTGTATTTGTAAATTATGTAGGTGCTTTTGCAAGCGGAAGACGTTGTTCGGTAATAGATATTTGGGTGATCTCAAGGATTGTTTTTGTACAAAACCACACACGAACCACCAGAAATCAATGTATTTTATTTAAAATAAATTTTGAAGAGCAAAAATTTTCGTGTGCGCATTATTTGATAGCCTACCAAAAAAAAAACAAGTTATATAATATCAAAAGGAGCGTTTTGATTTTAGCACCTTTGCGTGTTGTTTACATTTTATTTCCACTCACTTTACTATGCATTCATAATGTTTAAAACTGTTTTATGTGTCTCCATGACTGCTGATTTGATCTACGCTCCCGGTAAATTAGAGCCCTAGACTTTCTAGGCGTTCTCCACGAATTAATTGTAGGACATATATATACAAGATCTATCAAAATTAGGTAAAACTATTTTAAGGGGATGATCAGACCATCAAACTGAACAACTTTCTCTATGGGACCAATATCGAAATAGCGAAAAAAAAATCTGCGGTTTGTATGGAACAGTCTTTTTTTCGCGATTTCGATAGTTAAAATAATTTTGTTAGACCTTGTATAGCATCGCTTACATCTTCTACAGCGTAAAATTATAGCTTCTGTTATAATTACAATGAGAATAATGGCCAATAACATGTTGGTCAGGGATGCATGTTGCTTTACTTCTTCTATCGTTGGCTGATTAAAGACGACAGCATTCTGCGCAGGTACCGAATTCTTCTTTTGTCTGTGTTGAGCCTTCGACCAAAATAATATTAGCCCAGTCATTTTACGGTTTGAGCCGAGACTAATTAGTAATTGATATTGTTTTTCGGTATAATATTGAAGAGCCAATTTGAGCCTAGAAATGTACCAAAATTAAAAAAAAAATCACGTCAGCAACAGTTCTAATTTTAAAATTTAGTTATTATCTACTCGTTCTAAAAAACTTGATGGTGATGTTTTTTTTGCACATATTTAAGGCTTTATACATACTTCAAACATGGTGTAAATATTTTTGTCCACTTAGAAGGTTTTGAAAAATATATTAGTATTTTCTAATAAATATATCATTTTTTAAATTTCAACGCCTGTTTTATTGTTCAAAAATAATTTATATTGTTAAACCTAGTCAAACGAGTGCATTGGTATTAATATTAGTAATTTAAAAGCCTTCTGGGACACACAATTTTGATTTCTATATTGCGTAGCGAATATTTTTTTAATATGTTTTAAGATAGTCTTTTTGTCACTAAATAGTGCCGGTTATAGTTTTTATCATCAGGTTTTTTAGAACGAGATAATAGCTAAATTTTAAAATTGGAACTGTTGCTGACGTGATTTTTTTTTAATGTTGGTACATTTCGCTACATCTTCGACCCCATCTTCGTCCTGAGGACTAGATTGTCAGGTCAAGAGCAAACCCATACGAAATAAAAAAAAAACATTTCAAGGCTCAAATTGGCTCTTCAATATTATACCGAAAAAAAATGCCAATTAGTAATTAAAAGGACTGGGCTAGACGCCCAAATAAGGGATGCGTTTGATACTCTCTCCACAGCCTCAACTCTCGCAGCTTTTTGGTTATTTTTCGAGATATCAAGTACCTCCATCATTACTCAGGGAGCTTCGACTGCTTATTTACTGCGGACTATGGAGTGACCACACCGGTGACAACAAAACGTCAGAAAGAACTTGAGCAACCTGCCCAAGGGAGATGACCTCTAACTTGCCTCCGCCAACCAGCACTGAGCCCGCGTGGTGTAGTATGTCCCAATCCCTCTCACACGTATTCGTAAGAGGCCATAACTTACTTTACTTTTTATGTTTAAGTATGTATCCTTTGTATTTTTACAGGCTGGCCTCTCGATAACTCTACGCACCGGATTCCTTTCGGTCTGTGGTGGCACTCTCCTCAGCAACACCCGAGTGCTGACAGCAGGCCACTGCTGGTGGGACGGCCGCAACCAGGCCAGGCAGTTCATCGTCATACTGGGCGCTGTTCTGTTCAACTCTGGCACCAGGATCACTACCAACAATGTTCAGACTCACCCTAAATGGGACGGGATGTCGCTTCATGACGATCTTGCAGTCGCTACGTTTGCTTGGGTCACTTATACTAGTAAGTCACTAATACTTCTGACCTTGCAGTACCTACCTATTTTCTTTACGTTCTTCGGTACCTATACCTATGTAGGTTTCTCACGATATTTTTGCTGAGCTAGTGATAGTGTCAAATTATACAACTGTACATAAATTTCATAGAACTTATTGGTACAGGCCAGGAATCGAATCAAATCAAATATATTTATCCACAATCACAGGTGTTAAAAAGGTGTATAATACATATAATAAAAATATAGTATGGATCTCTGCAACTTGCTGGTCTCAGCATGCAATACAATGAAACTAATAATTCAAAAGTAAAGGTACAGTCAAATAAAATGAATTTAAATTACTAAACTAACACAAAAAAAAAAAAATCTCAAAAGTCTAATTAAGTCAATACAATTAAATAAATAGCTATCAAATTAGGAAATGTCAAAAAAAGTTACAGTTAAATTAAAGTTAAAGTATACATTTACACAAAAAAAAATCTTTGAAAGCGGCAACACTCCATACGGAATCTACTTCCGAATCAGGTTTATTCCGGATGTATGTGGCGGACCTTATACATAGCAAACTTACTTACTTAAGGCTATAATTTATTTTGTATTTGTCATATTCCAGCTAACATAAGAAACGTGGCGCTACCTAGCGGCTGGCTTGCCACTCACAACCTGATCGGTCTCTCGGGAGAAGTTACCGGATTCGGGATAATGACTGATGGTAAGCAACTAACAAAAACAAAACGTATGGGACATTGGACGGTAATGCGGGATACCGGGATAGCTATTTTCGGTCGAAAAATGACCGGATTACTTGCGACTGTCTCAGTTTCGTAACTGCTACGACACATGGTTACTGTGTGGGGTTTGGTTTCTATGTGTCGTAACGGTTCACTTACAATCCGACAGAAAAACTGTGTGTTCTCATTGTATCCACACGATACGTAATTTTTGTGATAACTAGGTACAACGTTGCCACACGGCGGCGTAACTGTGCAACCAAATTCTGTGTCGACATTTCCCCATTTTTAGTCGTGGCGACAAAAACCTGTCGAGTCTCCAACCATTAAATGTTTCGAGAACAAAATCAGAGTCAAGGTCAGAGTCAAAATTCTATCTATCTATAACGTCACGCCTCTTTCCCAGTGGGGTAGGCAGAGACCAGGGCGCGCCACTTACT
Organism: Agonopterix arenella; assembly: GCA_927399405.1. Lineage (NCBI taxonomy): Eukaryota > Metazoa > Arthropoda > Insecta > Lepidoptera > Depressariidae > Agonopterix > Agonopterix arenella. The sequence continues at coordinate 837,586 of OV656713.1, read as the reverse complement.
ACGATCCTTACATACTTCTTTTGCCTCGTGCATATCCATACATCTCTTCATACATGCCCGTCGGTTTCGAGTGTACCGCACCTCCCCTTTTTGTAGGACGCAACTGATTTGATCAGCATACGTCCTACGAGGGCGCCCTCTGCCGACGCTTTCACTCACATTAACAAATTACTTATATCTCTTTCGTACATCTGCTCTCACTCATCCTCTCCACATGATCAAACCAACGAAGCATACCTTTCTCTATTCTTGTCACTACATCTTCTTTTAATTTACATCTATGTCGTATTACACAATTTCTCACTCTATCTTTCAGCGTCACACCACACATACTTCGCAAGGAACGCATTACAACAGCATTAATTTTACATGCATGCTTCTTCTGCCATACCCAGCACTTAATGCCATACATAAGTGTAGGCACCAACACACCATTGTGTACCTATAGCAAGTCGCGCCTTTTTGGACACTAATTGGCTAGCCACAATGGTATGTAGAGCACCGTTTACTTTGTTTCCCGCTGTTACTCGCCTATGCACATCACCCTCACATTTCCCATCTCTAGTAAACATGCATCCTAAATATACAAACTCATTCACTTGTTGCACTTTTTCATTCTCAATCATTAGACAAAGTCAAAATTATTTATCCAATATGGGAGCTTGAGGCCTTCTTGAAGCCCACTTATTTTTTTTGAAGCTACGACCGCGTCGGAACGTGTTGTAGTGTTGTTGTAGAAACTCTATAATATAACACGACGGAATAACTATAATATTTATTTATATTCTTAACAGTCGACACAAGGTGCCAAACATTTCGGCTACCAAAAATGGCTATTGCTCCCATATTGTAAAAGTAGGTTTAGTTTGGCAATCTGCAGCACCCCACCAATCAGAACCGCCTATTGCGCTTTGTATTGATTGATTGAAATTTTCTCTCTTCCCAGCGAGCACGGTTCTCACAAACCAGGCCCTCCGCAGCGTGTCTTTAGAGGTGGTCGACTCCAGCGTGTGTCGGTCTCTCTACGGACCTCGGGTCACCAACGAGGTGATCTGCGCGAGAGGAGTGAATGGCCGCAGCACTTGCGACGGTGACAATGGAGGGCCAATGGTTATCATGAGCGGGGAAGATCCTATGCTTGTAAGTAGAACTGCGGCTGTATTTAAGGAAGATCCTATGCTTGTAAGTAGAACTGCGGCTGTATTTAAGGAAGATCCTATGCTTGTAAGTAGAACTGCGGCTGTATTTAAGGAAGATCCTATGCTTGTAAGTAGAACTGCGGCTGTATTTAAGGAAGATCCTATGCTTGTAAGTAGAACTGCGGCTGTATTTAAGGAAGATCCTATGCTTGTAAGTAGAACTGCGGCTGTATTTAAGGAAGATCCTATGCTTGTAAGTAGAACTGCGGCTGTATTTAAGGAAGATCCTATGCTTGTAAGTAGAACTGCGGCTGTATTTAAGGAAGATCCTATGCTTGTAAGTAGAACTGCGGCTGTATTTAAGGAAGATCCTATGCTTGTAAGTAGAACTGCGGCTGTATTTAAGGAAGATCCTATGCTTGTAAGTAGAACTGCGGCTGTATTTAAGGAAGATCCTATGCTTGTAAGTAGAACTGCGGCTGTATTTAAGGAAGATCCTATGCTTGTAAGTAGAACTGCGGCTGTATTTAAGGAAGATCCTATGCTTGTAAGTAGAACTGCGGCTGTATTTAAGATCCTACGCTTGTAAGAAGAACTGCTGCTGTATTTAAGGAAGATCCTATGCTTGTAAGTAGAACTGCGGCTGTATTTAAGGAAGATCCTATGCTTGTAAGTAGAACTGCGGCTGTATTTAAGGAAGATCCTATGCTTGTAAGTAGAACTGCGGCTGTATTTAAGGAAGATCCTATGCTTGTAAGTAGAACTGCGGCTGTATTTAAGGAAGATCCTATGCTTGTAAGTAGAACTGCGGCTGTATTTAAGGAAGATCCTATGCTTGTAAGTAGAACTGCGGCTGTATTTAAGGAAGATCCTATGCTTGTAAGTAGAACTGCGGCTGTATTTAAGGAAGATCCTATGCTTGTAAGTAGAACTGCGCTTGTATTTAAGGAAGATCCTATGCTTGTAAGTAGAACTGCGGCTGTATTTAAGGAAGATCCTATGCTTGTAAGTAGAACTGCGGCTGTATTTAAGGAAGATCCTATGCTTGTAAGTAGAACTGCGGCTGTATTTAAGGAAGATCCTATGCTTGTAAGTAGAACTGCGGCTGTATTTAAGATCCTACGCTTGTAAGAAGAACTGCTGCTGTATTTAAGGAATAAAGAGGCCTTCGTAACACGTATGGTACGTTGGTATATTGAGGACCAATGGACGTCGGGAACAGCTTATGAATGTAAGTTGAATGAGGGATTTTCAGAAAGCCATTAAAAAAGAAAAAGTAGTTCCTAATGGGTTGATAGATGGCGTTGACGAGACAGGGGTGAGCGACCTTGCCTTGCAGATAATAAAATACAAATAAAATAGTAAGAATTTGTGTTTTTAAGTAAGCAGCAAAATATGAACATACAGGGTGAAATTGATATCATTAACATCCTTTTAAACTAAGATTCTACCCATCAAACTGATCAACTTTTAATGGGAGCAATCAGATCGGAGCAAAAAAAAAATCTGCTGTTCCATACTAAACTGACACTACTCGACTCAAATGTATGCAACAGCTGATTTTTTTTTGCTCCGACTGGTTTGCTGCCATAATAAAAGTTGTTCAGTTCGATGGGTAGACTCTTAGTTTAAGAGGATGCTAATGATATCAATTTCGCCCTGTATATTTCGTCAACGGATGCGTCTGTCTCAGTGACATGCATATTTGTTTACTTTCTATTTCTAGCCTAAATTTTAGCTTAAATTTTCGTCTTCGGATCCCTTTCTGGTCAACGCCATCTTTCGCCGGTATGTTGAACTACGTTTGACTAGCTGTCAGAAAACTCCTCATTGTGTCTTGTATGTCTGGCTGTAAAGCCAGGTATCATGGACATTTCAGCCTACTGCAATTTTAATATAGATGGCATTGGCAAAAATGTTGGAATTTATTTTTTTATGTGTGAAAATGGATTGTCTCAGCAGGTGGTCTCAGAGATGAAACCTATATAAATAAACTTGGAATTGGAAGAAGCTGGGCAAAACACGATCACCCAGGAGGCCTTCGTAACATCTATGGTTGGTTGGTATAATACGGAGGACCAATATTTATCATGACTCAAATGTTTAAAAGTTTAATTCACATACATTGTAGTAAGTTCGTAAGAATAATTTAGATCGCTGTGCGCAGTCATAAATTAAGGTGCGATGTAGTTTAATTCGTAAGGTCGATGTATTAGTTTGTACTTTGTTACTGTGCCAAATAAATACATTTTTTTTAAATAAATATATACATTGCACCAAATTTAAGACATCAATAAAAATTTATTTCATTATTTCATTGTAATGATTCCAAGTAAGCACCATAGGCTTTTTTAATATGGAAACCATACAACGACGGCACTAACATGTAATTACCGAACCGGGATTCGAACTCAGGACCCTGGTTTGGCAGTTCAGCGGGGTAACCCTTACACCAACCGGGTCGTCAAAAATGAATGGGGAACAGCCTATGTTGAATTGTAACTGTATTTTCGGTAACACTAATAACAATGTACTTAATATGTTCAGGTCGGAGTGGCAGCGTTCAACCATCCAGACAGCTGTCAGCGAGGGTTCCCGGTTGGCTTCACGAGGGTCGCACCTCATCTCGACTGGATCAAACAGTTCCTCATGTGGTAACCTTAACTGGGAAGCGAGATGAGGCGATGATGGTTTTTTTAGATTTTTAAGAAATAAACGTGTTTGGTTCTTGAATAATATTTGTTTTTCTTGTTAAGTGTTTATTGTACTATAGTATTTTGACATAAATTAAAGCCCAACCAGAAAAATAAAAAATCTCGCCATGTTGCGGAAACTATTTGAAACTAATTTTTGTACTTGGAACACTGACATTAAAGGTTATAGTCGATTGTAGCGCCTCCAAACCAGGTTTTTTATATTTCTGATCAGGAGTGCGATTTTTGAAATTCATTCGCTGAGCTCAGCAGTTGAAAATGTCAAAATAACTATGAAGATATGCATCTTTCTACTACTGATTTAACTTTCAAAAATCATACTTCAGAAGTGCGATTTTTGAAAGATTCATATGTCCATAGTTATTTTGACATTTTCAACTGCTAAGCTCAACGAATGAGATTCAAAAATCGCTCTCCAGGCTTTTACAGATTAGGCGCACAATGACACATTCGCAAAATGTCATCTTGACGCAAAATGTCACATTCTCATAACGTCACATTCGCAATATATTACACTAGTATAATGTCAGCGAAGGCTCCTTGCGCGCGATTAGAAACATCGTACTAGGGTGCATGGCTAGCATGCCAGCCACGACAAAGCGTTTTTTTAAACGAGTAAAACGTCATGCGCGCTTTTTCTGTCACACGGAAAATAATAAAGATAGAGGCACATCTCGATTTTTATCGTTTTCTCGGGGGTGGCATGCGTGGCCTACTGGTGTCACGTTGAGAGATAGAGTGAAAAATTGTGCGATTAGGGATCGATGTAAATTGAAAGAAGATGTTGTGACAAGAATAGAGAAAAGTATGCTTCGTTGGTTTGGTCATGTGGTGGATGAGAGACAGCATATGTACAAAAGAGAAATATATTGTTGCTAATACGAGTGGAAGTGTCTGCAGAGGGCGCCCTCGTAGGACGTATGCTGATCAAATCAGTTGCGTCCTACAACAAAAAGGCGAGGTGCTGAGTACCAGAAACCGACGGGCATGTATGAAGAGATGTATGGATGTGCATGAGGCAAAAGAGGTATGTAAGTATCGTAATAAATGGCGCGCCCTGGGTCTGCCTACCCGACTGGGAAAGAGGCGTGACGTGATAGATAGATACAAAAGCAGTCTGGTACCTACGAGGGATATTACATTGGTACCATTCCATAGTAAAAGTTGTTCAGTTTTGGTCTGAAACACCATTAGCAATATGTATATAAGGTCTAAAAAAATTAGGTGAAACTATTTTAACACGTTCCTGGACAGTGACCGGCTATAGCAGTGATAACAATAAAAGTTCTATTGTGTCTCGTTCACTGCCCCGGAACGTGTTAAGGGGATGATCAAACCATCAAACTGTCACTCCTTGGCTGTGCGCATTATAAAAGATTCAGAAAGGCGCTTGGTACGGATATGTGGGATGTCAACCAAAAAGGGGTGGTCTTGCGACTGGCCGTGGCTGATGAGCTGGCTGGCCGATTGCCCCGTCTAGGGAAAATCCCTAGCTACACCATTGGGAACAGGAAGTACATCTACAATCAGAGAACTGACCAGATACAATGACATTGCTAAACCCGCCTCAACTTCCACTCAAACAAATAACGTTCTCCTCTCCACCAGAGGAATGTCCTTCGTCAAATCGAGGATAAGTGGAATAATATCCGGGTTAGAAGATTTTATGGGATAATAATGTTTAATGTCTTGTCTATTTTAAACACTTTCGATTTGGTGTAGGAACATACAGATTCTGGAAACTCCTTGACTGAGGTTAAGATCGAGTCAGAGTTCAAAGAGGCAACTAAAATGCGGGTCACCGACGTGCACGAACCGAAACGCACCGAACTGCACGTCTGCACCGACCTGTACATCGGCATCAACATCTGGGGTGGAACTTCTTCGGCGGCGGGTGGAAAATTCTACTCAACACCCAAGAGGTATAATAGCCCGAAGATAGTACAGCCAGAGTGAATAGAATAGAATTATTGCGTTGGTCCAGGCTATTTACGGATACCACACCTGAAAAAATGTGCAAGCACTCCAGTAATCTCACAGGTTTTATCTCTTCGAGGAAATATCCAGTCTTATCAAACAATACTTCCGGTTTCTTTGTTGTTTCATGATTTTGATGTATGTTTACATCATGTTTAAAAAATTTCATTAACTTTAATCGGTTAATATAAAAATTCCACCTCTCTAAACCCCCCTTAGCAAACTCGAGGTACTGTTTCATTCATCATCATCTGGTACAATTCACGGTGGAAAATGAACTTTTGGAACCGTCCTTATCAAGTCTTTGAGTCTAGCCACTGGCGGTGGCTGATGAGCTGGCTGGTTGCCCCCTATGGAAAATCCCTAGCTACACCAATGTGTGTATTTTACCTCCTGGATATAGTGTATACATACTGTCTACTTTCACGGACAATATTGTACGTCTGCTCAGTCAGTAGGTATCATAACAGATATATCAAAGGTACCTTTCCGTGTGGTGTCGGCTACGAATAGCAGCATCCCATTTCCTCCCGTGGTTGTCGTACACGGCGACTAAGGGATCTACTGAAGGATGGGCAGCAGCATCCTCTGAGTACACACATTGATTTGATTAAACTGCGATCGCCAACCCGCCAGCCAAGCGTGGCGATTATGGCAAATCCCCCCATTTTGGGGGAGGCTTATGTCCAGCAGTGGACGTTTATCGGCTGATATGATGACCTACCTACTTAGGTATACCTTGTACAAATAATGATCAATTCTTTAATCCGGAAGTGGGTATATTCTAATCGCAAACAACGATAAGATAAAACAAGTAAATCAAAATCTATGATTTTCCATTAAACTAATCAACAGATTACCTACAATATAAATTGTGAAATCGATTTCTATGATCACTTAGTCTTCTTTGTGAATCAAAATGAAGTTAATTGGTTTATTTTGTTTGTTCTTCTTGGCGTTTGTGGTATCTGAGGATGAATTGCCTCTGGCAGAGCCGTGTGATGAAGAATTGTGCAAGCTTCCTGACTGTAGATGTTCATCTGTTGGAATACCAGGTGGACTGAACGCTAGAGATACTCCTCAGGTGGGTTCTTGAGGCTTTTAGTTCAATTAAGCATCTTGTTGTTGCGTTGTGGAGACGTATGGTAACTCAATCTTGAGGTCCGGGTTCGGATCCGCATGGACGACATACTTTTTTTTTATGTTAAAAATGGGTACGAATCTAAGTCAATGGTTCAAAATAGCTTTTAGAATTTGTGTTCATGTTTATTTTACCTTTACTAGATCAATATTTCCAGTTCGCGGGTAATTGACCTCAATTTAAGAGCTGCTGTGTCCTAACCTACCCAATCACCTTTCAGTTCGTCCTAGTAACCTTCGACGATGCAGTCAACGTCATCAACATAGAGACCTACCGCGAGATCCTCTACGGACGTACCAACAAGAATAACTGTCCCGCCGGAACCACCTTCTACATAAACCACGAGTACACCAACTACCAGCTGGTCAACGAGTTGTACAACAACCATTTTGAAATAGCTCTGCATTCGATGTCTCATCAGAATAACCAGACTTACTGGGCTGCAGCTACCGTTGAAGATATGACGAGGGAGTTTGGTGATCAGATGGTTCAAATGTCGCATTTCGCTAATATTCCTTTTGATGCGTTTAAAGGTTAGTAATCATATGTGGTTATTGTGTTTCGATGAGTTCTCGATTGGTGACCGCGTACCGGAAAGCGCAACGTGGGTATACCACCAAGGCAGCGGTAGCCCGTTGAATAAGGGCAGTGGATGTCTATCGGCTGATGTAATGATGCTTTTATTAGATAGATTCACAACTTTAAATTATAGGTAGTAATCAATTGACGTCATTGTTTAATCAACTATCGAATCTAATTATAATTTAAGATATTTAAGACTTAGAGGAAGCGGCAAAAGTTTTTCATTTTTATAATCCGCGATAAAATGAACTGAATATACTTAATTAATAACTGATTTGATAAAGTCAACGAATTATTACCTAAATAGGTGCCTCCCAGTGACATGAAGCTTATTATTAGTGACGCGTATTCGACTTACCTGATGTACAAGGTGTAACAAAACGTCCCCTAGTAACAGCTGTTTTTTTTTACTATGTTGACTCCATATCCTCCATATAGTAGCAAGCATATATTAACTATTATCTAGGCGCATCGATAGTGAGTAAACAAAACATCGGACCAAACTGTTGAGAAATGAGATGAAAAAGAGAAAAATGGACCAGTTTGCGAAGTATGATCAAATTGAAAAATAGTCAAAATGGGAAATTGACTAGGATTTGCGAAGTATACACCGACTGGGGCCTGAACGGCCGAAACTCTGTTGTTTCTTGTAAGATCGTCATATCATGACCTACGTCTGTTAAGACGTGACGTAATCTCTACTCCAGAATTTTAATCTATATTCAGCTCTTTAAAATTATCGATCGATTTACAATTTGACGATCTCAACTTCTTTTTCAGGAATCCGAATTCCCTTCCTCCAAATGACAGGTAATGCTACCTTCCAAGTCATAGCCGACGCTGGCCTGACCTACGACTCCTCTTGGCCGACCGTGACCTTCAAGGATACTGGCCTCTGGCCCTACACCCTGGACTTCGCTTCCATTCAGGACTGCGTCATCAACCCTTGTCCAACAGCCTCCATACCTGGTGCTTGGGTGCTTCCAATGAACAGCTGGACAGATTTGAATGGATCGCCGTGTTCAATGGCTGATGGTTGCTTTTTTACGTAAGTATTTGCAGTAATTTTCAGGCGGTATGTGGTTGATCCGTAGAGACGAAGATTTTCATGAGTCTATAAAATAATGTTGTACACACGGCGACACATCAAGCTATACAAAAACAACATAAGCTGGCCGCGCGTAGGTCGAGTAACGTATAGCGTCGCGTGGCCAGCTTATGTTGGTTTTGTATAGCTTGATGTGTCGCCGTGCGTACGAACTCCAGTGGGAAGCAAGCGAGGTAAGTCGAAGGTTAACCTATAATTGTAGTACAACCTGACTTTAGACTATTCTGATACTTAGACTGTAATAAACGAGCTAGACGAGCTATTCAAACTCAACAATATTTTTTGACTATATGCTCCTCATACTTTTTTTGAAGCCACGTCGGAACGTGTTATCGCTGTAGAGAGGATGCGGCCAGAAACTCTAATGTCCGAGGTTATAACACTTACCCAGCTATGTAGTACTTTTAAGGCTGGGCCACACAGAGTGCAGCTGTAGAACGGGTGCAGACTGGCTGCAGGCTGGCAGTAGTTGTAAATTATGGAATTATATGCGAGGTGTCACACTGCGGCTCTGTTCCGCAACCGCGCCGGACTGCATATAATTCCATAGTTTACAACTACGCCAGCCTGCAGCCAGTCTTCACCCGTTCTGCAGCTGCACTCTGAGTGGCCCAGCTTTTATACAGCCTTTTAACAAAACTCTGCTTCTGCAGACCACCTTTAAACGACGAGGACGCCTGGTTTGAGTTCATCGTGGGTAACTTCGAGAGGCACTACCTGGGCAACCGCTCTCCTTTCGGCTTTTTCGTACACGAATGGTACGTGTCATCAAACCCCGCTGTGAAGAACGCTTTGGTCAGATTCTTGGACTTGGCTAACAATCTGAATGACGTCTTTATGGTAAGGCAATAGAAAAATTATTCAGTAATTACTTTTCTCACCGATCCCAATCCGCCGCGTAGTCGCAGGAGTGCGATTTTTTAATCACATTCGCTGAGCTCAGCAGTTGAAAATGCCAAATTACTATGGAGATACGCATCTTTCTACTGCTGATTGGACTTTCAAAAATCATACTCCAGGAGTGCGATTTTTGAAAGTCAAATCAGCAGTAGAAAGATGCGTATCTCCATAAATTTTCATCTGCGGAGTTCAACGTATGAGATACAAAAATCGCACTCCAGTAACCTTCAGCCTTCACAGAGGTCCGTACCCTTTCTGGGTGCCGTTAGACCGGTTGCTTGAGTTCTTCAGTTGATCTATCAAAGAGATTCTCCTTTTTCCAGCAGTAAGAAGAAGCAGATGCTCCCTGAGCTGCGCTATAATTGTCATATTGGAAAAAAGAATTCTCATCCAGACGATGAGTGTTGATTCGAGGCACAATATCCGTTAGTTAGAAATATTACGATTTTTTTTAAATATCATTTAAAAGAATAACATATTAAACCAAAGATTGTATTCATTATTTATGGCATTATCCAGGTAAATTCAGGCGACGTAATTGACTGGGTTAAAGACCCTGTTCCACTGGACGAGTACATGCAGAAGCCTTGCAAGTCTATAACATATACCACGTGCCCGGCGGCCAGCTGCGGTCCTCTCACTGCTGAACACAATCAGGTAAGCTTGAACACTACTCCTTTATCTACTAGATAATAAAAGACCCGGTTCCTCTGAACGAGGACATGCAGAAAGCCTTGCAAGTCTATAACATATACCACGTGCCCGGCGGCCAGCTGCAGTCCTCTTACTGCTGAACACAATCAGGTAAGCATGAACACTACTCCTTTATCTACTAGATAATAAAAGACCCGGTTCATCTGAACGAGTACATGCAGAAGCCTTGCAAGTCTATAACATATACCACGTGCCCGGCGGCCAGCTGCAGTCCTCTTACTGCTGAACACAATCAGGTAAGCTTGAACACTACTCCTTTATCTACTAGATAATAAAAGACCCGGTTCCTCTGAACGAGGACATGCAGAAAGCCTTGCAAGTCTATAACATATACCACGTGCCCGGCGGCCAGCTGCGGTCCTCTTACTGCTGAACACAATCAGGTAAGCATGAACACTACTCTTATATCTACTAGATAATAAAAGAACCTGTTCCATTGGACGAGTACATGCAGAAACCTTGCATTTCAATAACACAGCTCGGTATCGCGCTAATCATTTGACAGCCGTTAGAACCGTTTTGACAGATCGCTCAAGACGGTAAAGGCTGTCAGTCACATGGTAGGTAAATAAATCAAGTTTTCAGAATCAAGAATTCAGCCCAGTTGAATAGTAATTGCATAGCAATGTGATTAGAATTAAAATTGGATTAGAATTGAACTTCGATGTTTTAAATTAGTGCGATCGCTCTTATTACCGAGAGGCAAACTGACTGCAATTTATTATTGAAATCCGGTAGTACTTGTAGATATACCTGAGATTAATGTTTAGTTAATTATATAACTTATAATTATATTATGCTATAATTTGTTGCAGATGGACTACTGGATGCAGATTTGCAACGTGTGCCCCAGAACCTACCCCTGGCTGGGAAACCCTCTTGGACAATAATATAATCGTTATTTTTACAATATCTGATAAGTTTACAATGCAATTAAATTATTTATAAGAAAAAAAAGAAGTTTGTTTTCTGCTAAGGCTGATGTTGATTTCTATTTCCCAATAAAATAAATAGTTTACCATCCAAAACGAAATACCCAGTTTCTTCAATTTCAATGCATGCACTCTAATAACTACCAAAGTACAAGTTTCTGTTATTTCTCATAATTATTGTTTCTCTGGGGGGGTTTTTTTTCGGGCATAGGCCCATCATACATTCCCAACGCTGTAACTCCTGTAAGCCAGGATCAACAGCGGCGACCATTCACAATACTGGGGGATGACTCTAATCTGTCTTGTCATGACTCTTTTCTCTTGTGGTTGCCATATCTCACGGTATCCACCTTTCTTTGGTAATATCATGCACAAAATAGACAGACACGAATTGCAATCCTATATTGTGTTTAATTCAATAACTGTGCAGTGCCGGCCGTTAGCCCAGTCATTTTACGGAGTTTTGTTAGGCGGGGTAGGGAGTAATTATTAAACTGTAACCGGCACCATTTAGTGACAAAAAGACTATCTTAAAATTCGCTACGCAACATAGAAATCAAAATTGTGTGTCCCAGAAGGCGTTTAAATTAATAATATTAATACCATTGCACTCATTTGACTTAGATTTAACAATATAAATTATTTTTGAGCAATAAAATAGGCATTGAAATTTTAAAAATGAGGTATTTATTAGAAAATACTAATGTATTTTTCAAAACCTTATAAGTAGACAAAACTATTCACACCATATTTGCAGTATGTATAATGGTAAAGCCTTAAATATGTGCAAACAAAATTTACCATCAGGTTTTTTAGAACGAGATAATAGCTAAATTTTAAAATTAGAGCGGTTGCTGACGTGATTTTTTTAAATTTCGGTACATGTCTAGGCTCAAATTGGCTCTTCAATATTATATTGAAAAAAAAAATTCAATTATTAATTAGTCCTGGCTCAAACCGTAAAATGACTGGGCTACGTAGCGAGGAGGCAATGGGGAGGGATGACACACTACTTTTCTAAATTAATTATCAATGGCTATCGGCTAAACATCCATAAACAATAAAAAAAGTCATCATTTGATAATTTTACGATGCAATTAGCTCTTATAAAGCTGGCTTAATTATGCCTCTCTAATAGCCCAGTTATTTTACGGTTTGAGCCGGGACTAATTAATAATTGATATTTTTTCGGTATAACATTGAAGAACCAATTTGAGCCAGAAAATTTGAACAAGAAAATTGAGCAAGAAAGGTACCAAAAAAAAAAAAATGTCACGTCAGCAACAGTTCCAATTTTAAAATTTTGCTTTTATCTCGTTCTAAAAAAGCTGACGGTAAATATTTTTGCACATATTTAAGGCTTTACCATTATACATACTTCAAACATGGTGTAAATATTTTTGTCTACTAAGAAGGTTTTGAAAAATACTTTCATATTTTCTAATAAATACCTCATTTTTAAAACTTCAATGCCTATTTTATTGCTAAAAAATAATTTATATTGTTAAATCTAAGTCAAATGAGTGAAGTGGTATTAATATTATTAATTTAAAAGCCTTCTGGGACACACAATTTCGATTTCTATGTTGCGTAGCTAATTTTTTTAAATATTTTTTGTCACTAAATGGTGCCGGTTACAGTTTAAAAGTCCAATTAATAATTACTCCCCACCCCTCCTAACAATACTCCATAAAATGACTGGGCTATAAATCATTTTCTAAACTTGCGTCAATCTCTCTTCTTGTCATTTCACATCAGAAGTACCTAGGTATACTTACCTACCGTACTCGCTTGGATAAGTTATATGTCAAGATTGACAGTGTCGAAGCTACAAAAACGTTGAAAAAAATTGTAACCAGGCGTCTAAACCCTATCCATATACGCGCACACAGACATAATTAGTATGGCGCCTCACGCACACCAACCTAAGAAAGTTGGCCCCTTTTGTTTTATACCTCAGAAGCATGAGGCTCTTTCTAGACATATAAGGTCTAACAAAATTAGGTGAAACTATTTTAAGGGGATGATCAGACCATCAAACTGAACAACTTTCTCTATGTTTCTCTTTCTTTCTCTATTCTACCAATATCGAAATCGCGAAAAAAATCTGCTGTTCCATACAAACCTACTCGACCTGAATGTTCCATACATAGATTTTTTATTTTCGATTTCGATATTGGTCCCATAGAGAAAGTTGTTCAGTTTGATGGTCTGATCATCCCCTTAAAATAGTTTCACCTAATTTTGTTAGACCTTATATAGTTTTTCTAAGCGTAGTCGAATATTTTATCACTTCTTTTCGATCAGTTGAAAAAGCATTCCAGATGTTTATTTTTTTAATCAAATCACTTCCTTTTATCGTATTTTGATAATTCATTATCAAAAGACAACAACATTCGGTTTACTGTTTTATATCTTTTGTATCTACTACGGACCTACCTGCTATGTACTTAATAATTATTCAACGTAAATTGTTTATTTTAAATACTTACATAACTCACGACCAGAATCCCTTTCGAGCTGGTTAGGAACTTGCCTACAACTACCGATATACACTCGATAGCAATGAAAACGGGTCACCAACAAACCTTAATATCTCAGAAACTAAGAATTATAGTTTACGAGCGTTAACCCGCGACTTCGTCCGCACAAATTATATACCAGATTTTAAGTCAGACCATAAGACTCGTTTAAACAAATAAACAAACAAACACCCAAAAAAACACACAAACATACAGACAGACAAAAAATCCAAAAATTGGTGAAATGGAATCAGGGACACCTAAAAACCATATCGTAACTTTTTTTTTTTAATATCTTCAATGTACAGACAAACTTCCTGTTACAGTTTTATAATAATTTAGATACAAATAAATGGTATTTTATAGACAATTTAATACTTCTAATTAAATTGAACAAGAAAAATAAAATAAATTAATAAGAAAAAGGCTAAAACCTATATAAATTATTTTTGAAAATTTATTTTTCTGTATTTTACATATATTATTAATGTGGTTATTTTATCACTCACATATAATAAATTATGGTGAAATGTTATATCTGCGACAGCAAGCGGTTATTTAAAATTTTTGGTTGCGATGGAATTGTTGCTTTTGTATTTATGTATTTTAATTAAGTCAAACAAATGAAAACTAAAAATGTTTGCAATTAATTTAAGAAGTATTAAATAGTCTTATTAGTTTCCGAGATATAAAGGTATAGCCCAGTCATTTTACGGTTTGAGCCGGGACTAATTAATAATTGATATTTTTTTTTGGTATAATATTGAAGAGCCAATTTGAGCCTAGAAATGTACCAAAATTAAAAAACAATCACGTCAGCAACAGTTCCAATTTTAAAATTTAGCTATTATCTCGTTCTAAAAAACCTGATGGTACATTTTTTTTTGCATATATTTAAGGCTGTACCCATTATACATACTTGAAAATTGGTGTACATATTTTTGTCTACTTAGAAGGTTTTGAAAAGTACATTCGAATTTAATAATAAATACCTCATTTTTAAAATTTCAATGCCTTTTTTACTATCCAAAAATAATGTATATTGTTAAATCTAACTCATTGGTATTAATATTATTGTTAAATCCTTCTGGGACATACAATTTTGATTTCTATGTTGCGTAGTGAATTTTTTTTAAATATTTTTTAAGGAGGCTTTTTGTCACTAAATGGTGCCGCTTACAGTTTAAAAGTCCAATTAATAATTACTCCCTACCCCACCTAACAAAATTACGTAAAATGACTGGGCTAGTATGTTGGTGAACCGTTTTCATTGCTCTCGAGTGTATATTTTTTACCTAGAGGGTTTCCTGAAAATTTGTTTCATTACTGGTCAAAAAGTGTTAGGCCTGTAAGTGTAAGGGGATAATCAAACTATCAAACTACACAACTTTCACGACAAGACTAAAATCGATAATCAATATCGCGAGAAAAAAATCTGCTGTCCCATATTTGGGAAGAGTAAGTTTGCAATTTTGTATAGAACAGCAGATTTTTAAGGTTCCTTATTCAAACAGCGACCCCATCTAATCTTAAAATCTAAAAAAAAGGCAAGACATATTTACTGAAATTAAAAATAGGAAAGTATTCACGACAGTAGCCGTTCTGTAGTATAAAGCATCGTATCCACTAGGCAACAATTGACGTGTTGCGCGTTAACACGTTCGTGGACAGTAACTTGACGGCCCGGTAGCACAGTCTGTAGTGAATCTGCCTGCTGTGCCGAGGGTCGCGGGTTCGAATCCCGTAAGGGACAAATATTTATATGATGAATATGAATATTTGTACCCGAGTCATGGATGTTTGTATCTATATATGTGGTATATATAGTTGTCTAGTCATCATAATACAAGTCCAAGTGCTTCAAATGTAACTAGATAATTTGTGTGATAATGTCCAAGATATTTACTTATCTAAATAATATTAAATTGCAAATAAACTCCTAACTGGCTATAGCAGTCATCATCATCCGCCGATGAACGTCCACTGCTGGACATAGGCCTCCCTCAAGGATCGCCATAACAACCGGTCCTGCGCTGCTCTAATCCAACGGGTTCCCGTCGCCTTCACCAGGTCGCAAATTAGAAAAAAGACTGTATACCGTTGGCTATAGCGGTGATAACAATAAAAGTTCTATTGAGTCTCATTCACTGTCCGCGAAAGTGTTAATTGTTGCCTAGTTGATACGAGGCTTCACGTGTTGCGCGTCAATTGTTGCCTAGTGGCAAGCCCAGCATATAGCCCAGTCATTTTACGGTTTGAGCCGGAACTAATTAATAATTGATTTTTTTTTTCGGTATAGTATTTAAGAGCCAATTTGAGCTTAAAAATGTACCAAAATTAAAATAAAATCCCGTCAGCAACAGTTCCGAATTATAAATTTAGCTATTATCTCGTTATAAAAAACCTAAGGGGAAATTTTTTTTGCACATATTTAAGGCATTACCGTTATACATACTTCAAACATGTTGTAAATATTTTTGTCTACTTAGAAGGCTTTGAAAAATACATTCCTATTATTAATAAAAACCATTTTTTTAAAATTGCAATGCCTATTTTATTGCTCAAAAATAATTTATATTGTTAAATCTAATACAAATGAGTGCATTGGTATTAATATTATTAATTTAAAAGCCTTACATGCTGGGGCTCACAATTTTGATTTCTATTTCGCGTAGTGAATTTTTTTTAAATATGTTTTCAGATAGTCTTTTTGTCACTAAATGGTGCCGTTTGCAGTTTAAAAGTCCAATTAATAATTACTTCCCACCTCTCCTAACAAAACTCAGTAAAATGACTGGGCTAATACGAGGCTTCAACATGTGGGCAACATGTTGTGCAACATGTCGCGCGCCAAAAAATGTTATCAGATGCAACAGCAGCGCAATCACTAAACCGTTAGTAGGGTCCTCATCATCCTGTTATAGCTGTTACAGTTACATTTTTTTTTTAATTTCTGACGTTGGTAGGTATACCTACATTTCAAGGTTTTTATGCACAAATTATCACACCTCATTAACACAGTGAATAAATAGATATTTTCCAGATTAGATTACCAGAAAACGCATCGTCCCAACGATAGCTAAAATCACAGCTTATCCGCAAATCTGAGATATCAGCTTAATTTATATAAATGAGGTTACACGATGTCGTCGCTAACAATTTGTTCGCGAAGTCATCAAAATGAGGTGGTGTATACTTCTGTTGGCTTCTTTGGCCCTGGTAGCGGGTCAGGAAGAGTTGCCACTTGCGGAGACCTGTGATCTGGATGCGTGTCAGCTGCCAGACTGCAGATGTTCGTCTACTAACATTCCAGGAGGATTAAGAACTAGAGATACGCCTCAGGTAAGTTCTTTAACTTTTTTGGAGTATTGAAGTGGAAAGCCCTTTTGGGTATTGTCCTAACCAATAGCCATTTCGGGTTTCAGGCATTTGTTAAATGTTAATCTTGATGAAAAGCTCAAATGACAGCTCCAAAATCTTCAGTTAATTCTGTTGTTCTTTCCCAAGATTGAGAGGGGACTGATATTATATTTTAGTTTGCTGGCGTCGTTCATAGATACCTATTGACTCTTAAGCTTATTGATAACCCACATGCAGCAAAGTTAAAACCTTAAAACCCACCCACACAGCGTGTTGAGTTTCTGGCCGCATCTTCTCTATAACGGAGCGCCTTCCGACCCGGTAGTATAGTCAAAAATGACGTCAGAAAGCTATCCATGTGATTTTACTTTCAATAAAACATTTTAATTTCGATTTTGCCCAATTATGTTGATTTGCCGAAGAGTTTTGAAGACATCCAGATTGCAATTCTTTAACGTGGCTTTATTTAAAGTATCAATTTTGATTAGCGAAGCTCCCATACTGCGCTGCGAGCTTTTCCTTTCATTTAATGAAAATTGTTTCCAGTTCGTCACGTTGACCTTCGATGACGGAGTCAACGTCCTCAACATCGAGACCTACCGCACGATCCTTTACGGACGTCGGAACAAGAACAACTGTTCTGCTGGAACCACTTTCTTCGTTAACCACGAGTACACCAACTACCAGCTGGTAAACGAGCTGTACAACAATGGGTTCGAGATCGCTCTCCATTCGATCACCCATCAAACTCCTCAGAGTTATTGGGCTGAAGCCACTCATGAGGTTATGACCAGGGAGTTTGCTGATCAGAAAACTCAGATGTCGCACTTTGCTAATATTCCTTTTGATTCTATTAATGGTGAGTAACGAACCTTCGACGGTTGATCTCTTTCTCGAAGTTGGACCTACCTAACTGAATAGTTTGTCCCAGGTAAACATAATCGCTACAACTTCGAGCGCAGAGTTTCGCCCAAGCGGCAGGTTAAGGGAGCGCCAAAATCAAGAGTTTGAAAAAAAATATTACGACTCAATGACTTTTAGAAAGTCGTTGTTACGACTTCACAAT
This sequence comes from Agonopterix arenella, assembly GCA_927399405.1. Classification (NCBI taxonomy): domain Eukaryota; kingdom Metazoa; phylum Arthropoda; class Insecta; order Lepidoptera; family Depressariidae; genus Agonopterix; species Agonopterix arenella. The sequence continues at coordinate 819,431 of OV656713.1, read as the reverse complement.
ATTGCCAAAAAAAAATTACAGTCTGTGGGTGGTGAGGTGACCAACCACCAGTCCCCACCACAAATGTATAAATTACCGTAAACTAAATATTATGTAGCTATAACATAACACTGCAACATTTAGTGTTTTGGGAGAAATAAATAACATTTTCATTTCAATCTCATGCTCGCTTCGCTTGCTTCTGATTTCAGATTGTATTGCAGTCATCTTATTGTATAGCATTGAAATCTCGAGATCGCTTCGCTCGCTCTAGGTTTTTTGGTTGTATTGAAATTATCTAGTCATACCTTTTGCAGAATTCGATCCAGATTTAATATCATATTGCGAATTTGTGACGCAAGCAGTAAAATCATAATGTAATGCAGTAAAATCTCTAGATCACTTCACTCGCTCTAAGTTTTAGATATTATTGCAACCTGGCCTCCCTGTGAAAAAAATATTAATATACCCTTATAGGGGAGGGGCGCCAATGTCATGTTTTTGCCCCGCCTCGAACAAACTGTAGATCCGGGGCTGATGAAAGCTATTTGATTGTAGGATTAAATTAAAGCCTCTTAACTTAATAATCATCTCTAGTTATACATTAAATCGGCATGAAGCCCAACGGGCGACGATATAGCTTGGAGTGCATCGTCCAGCAGTCAGATAGGTGATTATATTTCGAAATGCGCTGGAAAGCTGCAATTAGCACAGGACCCAGAGGGTGGCATAATAGACATGGGCATAGAAACACTAATAACAAAGTTATAATTGCTATCAACTCTCAGGTATGCGTATCCCGTTCCTGGCAATGGCTGGCAACTCAAGCTTTACCATGATGGCTAGCAGCGGCATCACGTACGACTCCACCTGGCCTACCATCAACTACATGAGCCCAGGCTTGTGGCCCTACACCTTGGACTACGCGACGATCCAGGACTGTGTCATCGGTCCGTGCCCGACTGCCTCCATACCCGGGGTCTGGGTGTCTCCTATGATAAGTTGGATCGATCTGAATGGCCTTCCTTGCTCGATGGTGGACTCTTGCTTTTCTTTGTAAGTTTTTTAAGTTACTTGAAGGTTTTGGATGTTTTTTTCTTTACTGGGCCAGGGTGGGGAGTTCTTTTGATCTTCAGTGAACCGTGTGTTATAATCATCAGTCAATATAGGTACGCCACAATACTGGGTGCAAGCTTCCTTTAAAGTTGAGTAAGAGGTGCCATATAGGTACTATTGCGGATAGGACATGATGAAGGCAATAGTGTTGCCTAACAATAGATAAACTGTCAATAGTCTATTGATACTACTTACGGTAGTAATATACTCAGTGATACTACCGAGACCACGAAAAATAGAAACAATATCGATAGTGCGTATTGACATTTACATAGTATCGATAGAATTGATAGTGTTACTCTAAGAAAAATTAATACCATATCGATACTATCGATAGTATCGACACTACATATCTCAATACTATCTACAGGGTGAAATTGATATCATTAGCATCCTTTTAAACTAAGAATCTACCCATTAAGCTGAACAACTTTTACTGTGGGAGCAAAATGTTCAGAGCAAAAATAAAATCAGCTGTTGCATACATTTGAGTCGCGAACTCGCGCGTCGACATTGCATTTTAGTATGGAATAGCAGATTTTTTATTTGCTCCGATCGGTTTGCTCCCATAGTAAAACTTGTTCAGTTTGATGGGTAGACTCTTAGTTTAAAAGGATGCTAATGATATCAATTTTACCCTGTATAGTATAATTATTTTTAAAGCACTTGTTACTATTTTTCAAGGTCGTCTATCGATAATTAAGGCAAGACTAGAAGATAAAGTTCATATTCAAATAACTGTTAAGAGTATAGTTCATTGAGCCCCAGGCAGTCCACCTAGTCCGATGGAAGATGATCCCTTTTGTAAGAAGGAGCATTCCTCTTCGTCCCTCTACAGACTTGTCTTGTGTTATTTCTGCAGTCCTGACCGAACTGACGAAGATGCCTGGTTCCGTTTCATCCTGACCAACTTCGAGAGGCACTACCTCGGCAACCGCGCTCCCTTCGGCTTCTACGTGCACGAGTGGTACATTTCGTCCTACCCCGCCATCCAGCGAGCCTTGGTCCGCTTCATGGATCACATCAATAACCTCAATGATGTCTTCATGGTAAGCTTTAGATTTTTTTACTATTTATTTAGTTAATTTCTAATATTATTGATTATTAAACATGTTACAGCTATGTTGTGCTATTTCAAATCAAATTAAAGATTGAAAATTTAAATCTCGGGCGGGACTTGAACCCGCAGTCTTCCAACAGGTGAATTGCGTTTTCAAAATTTCGCCACCAAGATTGAGAGTTTAGTGAAATCTGTGGGAGAGTTTGACTTTATTCCCTGACAGGGTTTCATCATATTATCCACATTTTGTCAAACAGTGTCGAATCCAAACGCTCTTCAGAGTAACTGGTAATGAGCCTTTCGCAACTTTTAATGAACAGTGAACACAATATACCTAGATCTACGCCTCGAAATTGAGGCAAATCGTACATACCTAAGCCTCTTTTTTTATAACCTGTAATGTGTCTCTTGCGTTTATAATTATGTATAACGCTCCATGTTTGACTGGGAACATGGCTTCTATTAGCTTACAGACAAAAAAAACCTGTTTGATTCGGGATCAGCCCTCCAAGTCAATTTGCGCCACAGCTGACGGTTGCAAATTTTTAAAGTTTGTTGCTTTCAGGTCGTTTTATAGTCTGAATCCAAGTCAGTCACTGGTATACGGCAAATGACTTCAATGCAAATTGTTCGCAGGTGAACGAACAAGAAGTGATCGAGTGGGTGAAGGACCCGGTGCCGGTCGACGAGTACATCGCCAAGCCGTGCAGGAGTTGGACACCCACCACCTGTCCTGCAGCCAGCTGCGGCCCTCTGAGAGCTGAACATAATCAGGTGTGTAGTGAAGTAGATTTCTTATTTATATTCATGTTGAGATGGTCAAGACTAACGGCATAGGTTGTTAGGTCTTCTCTGCCGAAGAAATTACAATCGGAGAGGAATCTGAGTTCTAGAATGTGGACAACGAACTGGCAATGGTAGTGAGGAACGCTTCGGCGCTGGACCAATGACCTGAGACAGGTGAAAGACTGGGTGAGGAAGGCCGAGGATAGCGCTTGTAACGCACCTTGGGAGAGGCGAACGTTTCGTTGAGGACCGAAATAATTGGAAACTTGGTTACAGTCATAGGAGTGAAGATGTGATGTTTATAGGTTTAATGTCCTTATCTCAGAGTAAATTTACCTCATAATAATCAGGGTGTTACCGAGTCACTATGCAAATTATTATCGTACCTAATAATCAAGCGAAAATAGGTTGCACAATAATCGATGAAATTATTAAATGTTGCGATGTAATCTCATAATATCGCTTGATAATAATTATATTCAGATTACCGACTCATAACATTTTTACAAAGTTCTATTCTACGAACAAATTCCCCATACCTACCTACTATTACGGAATTTTTTGTTTCAGTTGGACTACTGGATGCAAATTTGCAACGTTTGCCCCAGAACCTACCCATGGGTAGGGAATCCACTCGGACAGTGAATGTGTACCTTTAAAACAACTTTAATATAGTGTTTTCAATGAAATTATACTTACTTATTTATTTATTTTTATTGGCACCTTTTTGTAACTACATTGTTATTGCCCTGCCCACGTTTCATAGATTGATACAATTTGAAAGATTGATGCCACAAGGTTTCCTGACATCGACATTGCGCTGCAGGACGCCATATTCAACGGTTTTGTGCGTTTGCGGACTATCGTTTTTTTCTTCATCTAATCTAAACTATTATAAAACTGTAGCAGAACGTTTGTCTGTACATTGAAGATATTTACAAAAAAAAAAGTTACGATATGGTTTTTAGGTGTCCCTGATTCCATTTCACCAATTCTTGGATTTTTTGTCTGTCTGTTTGTTTGTGTGTTTGTTTGGGAGTTTGTTTGTTTGTTTGAACGAGTATCACGCTACTGAACCGATTTTGATGTAATTTTTTTTGTTTGATAGCTTATGATCTGACTTAAAATCTGGTATATAATTTGTGCGGACGAAGTCGCGGGTTAACGCTCGTAAGTAATAAAAATAATGGTCAGGGTGTATATGGGCGTCAGTCTACTACCCGTGTACAATGCTGATTGGTTAGACTTCACATACGCATCAGAATTTCTTCTTCAGTTTATGCAAGAATCCTTACGATGTTTTCCTTCACATTTTAAGATCAGTCGATTAATTATGTACATAAGTTAGAAAACCTCATTGATACAGGGCATGTCATGAATGTAGATATAGATTCGAACCCAAACCTTCATGATTAAGTATCCAATACGAAAAACATTTGAAGAAATGTGGAGCTGGAACCACACGGTTTGATCAAAGATTATAACAGAAAATGGCCATTCCCTGCCCCTCACTAACTTCATATACCTCAACCCGCACTTCAGGGGAGATAGCGGGAATGCGACAGCACGCGACACCACAAGCAGTGCTGCGGCCTTTCGCGCTCTAGCAAGTGACGTTCCTGAGCGAAAGAAAAGGATGGAACGTGAAAAAATGCGATCCCGTGCTGCCAGATGAGGCTCAACCCTGGAGCCGAGCTAGAAGCATAAAAGGAACGGGGGACGGGCGGGGCATCACCCTTTGTCAATATCGTGCGCAAGAATCTCGGTACCGGGAGCCGCTCCCCCGCCCCCGGCCTCCGTACACTGCGCTTGATTGACCTGTCACTGCCGCTGAGCTCCCCCACTATATTGTTTTTTGCACTATGTTTGTAGAGATAATGATAAAGAAATAAAAAAATGTCATTTCTAATACATTTATTTTAAGTATTTTACATCAAGAAGTAACTATTCCATATTAAAACTGTTTACTCTAGAAGTCTTTGCGCTGACTCACCACCTCGGTCGTCTACTTTCATTAAGTACTAACTTATTTCAATAAATTTGGTTGTTTTCATACAAATCTTTAAAAAAAAAAATTTATAAAGGAAGTATTTTGTGCGATACAAATTTTCTGCTATTTTTAAACCTACTTAAAAAGTTTCATCGGAGGATTCAAAAAATGGCTTAATGTTTTTGATCAATTGGCTTAAATATGAAAATATAGAGATAAGATAATTATATACATTTCCAGAAATCTCATTAATATGAAGGACAAAATACGCGACTTTAAAATCGTGTGCGAAAAATAGTGTTGCCGATAGGAAGACTTATCGGCCGGCTTATCGATAGTATCGAATACTATCGACGGAGTGCACATTGACTACCTACATACAATCAATACTATCGATATAATCGAATTTATAAAAAACAAAACTATCAGTAGTATATACAGGGTGAAATTGATATTATTAGCATCCTTTTAAACTAAGAGTCTACTCATCAAACTGAACGACTTTTACTATGGGAGCAAACCGATCGGAGAACTAATCTGCAACGTCGACGCGCGAGTTTGCGACTCAAATGTATGCAACAGCTGATTTTTTTTTTGGCTTTGTTCGGTTTGCTCCCATGGAGTATAGTGCAGTGGTATGGGATCCATATGAAGCTAAATACAGGGATATTATTGAAAAAATCCAGAGAAAATTTGCACGTTTTATTTATAAAAAAAAATACGGATTTTATCCCTACCTATACCCATCGCTATTTGTGTTGGGTAGGATAGGGTTAAACACTCTAGAGACGCGACGGAAGCTGCAACTTTTGATGTACTTTTACTTTTTGTTTAACAATAAAGTGGACAACCCAACAAATTTGTCACGTGTAGGGCTTTACGTGCCTGATCAGTACTTGCGCGTGGGGCTGCGCAGGGCTCGGCCGCTGTTCGCGCAGGCCGGGGTGCGCACTTGTCGCGCCGCAAACGCTCCTTCATCGCGAGCCATTAAGATGTTAAATTTAGTTTTAATGCAGCTTCCTGAAGCTGATGTTTTTAACAATAGTCCTCATTTGTTTTATAGTTATGCAATATCTGTTATCAATAATTTATAAGTTAACTATTTGGTTCTGATCTCATTTAAATAAGTATTACCATTAGTAAGTAGTTATTTTATGTATTTTTGCATGTAAGTATTTTGGAAATTGCTCTGTAAATTTACATGTAATTTTTATAATAAATAAATAAATAAATAAATAAATAAATAGTAAAGCTTGTTCAGTTCGATGGGTAGACTCTTAGTTTAAAAGGATGCTAATGATATCTATTTCACTTTAATAAAATTCATCTTAATAAAAGTTTGAAACTATTGGTATACTTGAAACTATATTGGAAATAAGAAAACTATCGACTGTGCTATCGTATTCTTTTTTAGGTTTTCGATAGTATATAATTAATGAGCAGCAATACTATCGATAGTATTGCACTCCGTCAATAGTATTGTCACGCTATCGATACTATTGATACTATCAATTCTATCGATAATAGAAGGTGCGGCTGTTTTTTGATGAAAACGCAACTTTCTGTAGTGAAAAAGTGTCTTTGATTTATCGCATCCTAAATCTCTGTCACAATAATTAATTATGTCAGGAAAAGGACACAATGATATCAGTAGGTACTGGGACAAAAGGATTTGCAGAAAATTTAATCACATTATAGCAAGCACGTATCCAGATTTTAGTTTCGAGGGGGGGGGGGGGGGGGATATTCATAAAAAAACAATGAAAAAGTCACTTTTCTATACAAATATTCGGATTTCGGGGGGGGGGGGGGGATAAAACCCACCTATCCCCCCTCCCCCCTGGATACGTGCCTGTAGGCCTAGAGTGCCACCCCCGAGAAAACGACAAAAATCGAGATGTGCCTCCATCTTTATTATTTTACGTACGCCAAAAAGAGCGCGCACGACGTTTTTCTCGTTTGAACGCTTTGTCGTGGGTGGCATGCTAGCCATGCTGGATTACCTATAGTAAGTTTCATAATTTATGTTACAGTAGGTAAGTAGTTATCTTTCCTTTTGTAATCACTCTCTATTTTATTTCAGTCAAATAAATTGCAAAAGAAGATCAGTAAGTCGAGTCGTAAGAAGTCACATTAAATATTAATATTATTATCATACTATGGGATATTTACAAATGATGTTTCATGATAATCATAAAGTGTGTTGATGACAATGGGACTGCAAAATAAGAGTCATACAAATCTCCACTTGACCCTTCGTGCAACGTTTGATAGATGGCGGTTTAAGGTATAATAACGTTGAGCGGTGTTATTAGCAAGCGTCACACTTACACCCGCGTCACACTTGCCTCGGTTCACCTTATAGATGACTCCTTCACTTTCTTCCGTCATAATATCATAAAGGATACTGGCGCCATATTTAAGCTACCGACACATTGAAAAGGGTTCTTTAATAGGTACGTTTTTAATCTCAGTTCCCAATATTTTGGCAGTGCTTTTGGGAACTCAAAAAGTAAAAGCTTGGTAAGAACCCGTTATAATGTTTGTTTTTAGCTTTGATTACTGTTAACTTATTTATCCATTGTCATACATCCACGATTTTATAAAAAGTGACGAATTAGTCTTATAAAATATGTTTCTAGAAGGAATAAAGCCATCACAATCTAATTAAATAAGTTATTAAGTTTATCTCTTAACTATATTAATATTTACAATGAGTCCAGTAGTTACATAATATTATACTTAATCTAAAGAGAATAAAACTGGTTAAATAAATCAACATTAAACCTGAAAATTGATTGTACAGAGTAAATAACAAAAAATCAAATATAAAAAAATACAGAACTAAAAAAATTACATAAAACACAGATTTTAACAATAGGTATTCTTTTTATTTTTCAAGCAAACATTAAAAAGTTGAGGCCAAATGAAACGAACACAAAAACCAAATAAATGTTTATTCTAATTTCAGGAAATTGCTTATTGAAATGTAATAGAATTAAAACCAGTTTTCAGGAGTGCGATTTTTGAGTCTCATACGTTGAACTCAGTAGTTGAAAATGTATGGAGATACGCATCTTTCTACTGCTGATTTGACTTTCAAAAATCGCACTCCTGGAGTATGGTTTTTGAATGTCATATCAGCAGTAGAAAGATGCATATCTCCATAGTAATATTGACATTTTCAACTGCTGAGCTCAGCGAATGAGATTCAAAAATCGCACTCCTGCTCTTAAGTTTATTTGTTAATGTACACCTTAAATAATTTTAAGGACAATATTTTTTTCGTTTGAGGTAGAACATAAAAAATCGTCGACAACTAAAAATTTCAAACAGTAAAATAACTTAGTTTCTTTTTTACAGAAAATAATGGTTTTAATGGAATATTCTTTTAAAAATTTGGTATGATTTCTAATTCTTAAAAATCTAATGAGCCTCCAATAAATCATTTTGCGTTTTACACTTTTTTAACATTAAGTGGTACATGCAATGGTACACGACATATTTAATGATTTTTTTATTGATATTTTAAAATATACCATTAGCCCAATTGATAATGTTACTTTTGCAGTGTTGTACCTACACAAGAGACATACCCACCTATCTTCACTTGACAAACCATTTCATTTTCATCACCTCTAATAATACCTACATCTGTAATATAAGTACATAGCACAAATATTTACATTTTATTGAAAGAAGTATTAATTAATTAAATAAGTATCTAAACTAGATTAATATTAAAACCTATTTTATATGAACAAAAAAATATTTACAACTTTTTACATAGAAAAATTAAATAAGTTAGTAATACTGTAAACAAATTTAAAGCTTATCTTCAGATAATGAAGTCTAGTTTAATTAAAAATAAATCAGTCCATAATTTTTAATGGTGAAAAATATTTGGACGTTATTTTTAAGGTAAATCGTCACGCATTGAGTTTTAAACTTGCTTATTACGAGTATGTGAAGCTTAGAAACCAGGAAAAGTATCTATAAAGGCGATAATTTAATGTTATCAAATTAATAATTTAAATATATGAACCAAATTGGCGACGTGTTTAAAAAGGGCCTGGTCAGATCTACCCGCATCGAACATGCATGAAGGGACTTATGAATGTGGAGGAAGCTAGAGAGGTATGTCAGGATCGTAGCAGGTGGCGTTCCGTTGTCACTGCCTACCCCAGTGGGAGACAGGCGTGAGAATATGTATGTATGTAATAATTTAAATAGGTAATTTTTTTTTTCGATTTACTTACTAAGTAATAATTAAAAAAAAAAATTTTTTTTTTTTACTTATTTACCAATATTACTTTAATGAATGAATGAATGAATGAATGAATGAAATATACTTTAATCACACCAAAACAAAATAAAATGCAAAATAGGAAACAAAAACTGATTAAGGTACAAATAAGGCAGTAAAATTTTTCTGAATATAAAAACCAATAAATATGTTCACGCAGTAAACATCTCTAAGTTTCACAGTGATACATTAAGGTTTATTTGCAAGACAACCCGCGTGACGGTTCACCTTTAGTAAATAATAAATTAAATAGCATAGCACGAACACAAGTGTGAAATATATATATATATATATAAACCAGGCAAGAATTATTTAACACTAGACTACAGTAGTTAGAGCACGAGATTTATCGTCTTTAGTAACAAAGTGTCAAAACAGTTTAGAGACTTTACCACCAAATTCATAATTAAATTGCATTATCAATTTCATCTTCAGTCACCAATTCACCAAAAATAAAGTAAGTATATTTTAAATAAGAGACAGCAATTTATGAGAATTTTGATTCATTGCCGGTTCCAATACACAGGTTAGCACGCTTGACTTCATTATCTAGTGTTGTGAATGGTCGCCGCTGTTGATCCTGGTTTACACGAAATGCTGGACCTATGCCAGAAAAAAGTATGTAACTATCTCAACCCTTATACTCAAGAAAAGTCTTAACATCTCGAAAACCACTAAAGTCCACGAAGTGATTCTTAATATCCCGGCCAAAAATTCACCCGCTCAGGAAAGGTATCCTATGGCTTCAAAATTCTCCATGGGCCGCTCGAAAGCCTTTAATTACAAACGTGATGGTCCTTCTTATACCGGCAAACCTCGCAGTGCACCTTGCAGCACCACACGAAACGGCAGCGGCATTTCTCCTCGTGGTCACGCACTCGCGTCTGGTAGCCGCGCCCGCAGCACAGCAGCCGGCAGCCGTCGAGACCCGCTGAAGTGCGGTTGCAGGTTCGTCCTCGGGTGCCTAGGATGCCTAGCCTGTGGAAGGCAAGGTTTGTTAGGAATGTTAGGTTGAAAGGTGGAGAACATCATCATCAATGAAGGAAATGATGTTCTCCTGACCTATCAAGCCTAGGTTAGTGTAGATAACAGGAAGGTGGCAATGGTAGATGATGAGGATAAAATTACTAAAGGAAAGGTTTGTGCAAAAGAAGAAATTAAAGTATTAAAGGGGCAAACCAAGAATTTATTAAAGGGGTAAACCCTATGCACTGAAATGACCAACATAGAGATAAACGGAAATAAAATTTTGCGTCGAGTACCCCTGTATGATTTTTGAATGTCAAATCAGCAGTAGAAAGATGCATATCTCCATGATAATATTGACATTTTCAACCGCTGAGTTCAAGAAATGAGTTTCAAAAATCGCACTTCAGGCGAGTGCGCATATAGATAGACGCCAACCTCACATCATGTCAGTCGAACCCCAGTTATATCTATCTCTTCATTTTGTGTCCTTACGTGCGCTTCTATGTATGTGTGCACCTGTTTCGCTCGTTGCGTGGAACCGCCCTTTTGTGACCCATTGTGTTATGTAGGTTTCCTCATGATCTAAAAGAAGACGATAGAAAGAAACACTTACTCATCATTGGGCTCGCAGTAATCAGGTGAATCCTCGAAGTAGACCAGGTCAGTTTTGTTCGGCTTCTTAATGTCAGGATGCAGTGGTCGTAGCTTCCTCACGTTTTTGCCTCTTTTCCTTTCCACAACCTGTAAGTTCAATTTCTGGGTTAGCCACCGAGAAATTGAAAGAAAGAGAGAAAGCTCAGAAAATGATGGAAAATGAGAGAGAAGAGAAGAGAACGAAAGTTTACAGAATATAGAAACTAGTGTAACTTAGTAATTATAGCTGACATTGAAAAAAACACAAATCAAATTGTAATTCTGTCAAGAGTGACAACGTAGAGGTCCGTTAGACACCGAAGTTCAAAGTTTATTTGCCAGAACATAGTACCTAATAAGATAAAAAAAGATAAAAAGGTGAATATCCCTGTATTGTATAGGTATATTATAGAGGTGCATCCAAAAACAACAATCCTCTCGGGGCTGGTTGTAAGTGTTTTATATTCTGATCACAAGAATGGAACTCGTGGTAGGTCATGAAACAAGCAACTCTAGTTATCTGATAAAATCGAAGAACCTTTGTTGACACAAATCTTGGCCCGGGCCCTTTTATCCCGGGCGCAATATTTGGATGAGGTTGTTACTGGTGGAGGTCGGGAGTGTTGTTTGTTCATGGAGTATAGGTTACCACCGCTCTCATACCAGTAATGGTATGAGAGCGGTGGTAACCTATACGGAAGAGAGGTGGTGGAAGAATCATGAGTTGGTGGTTCAATTCCGGGCCTGTGTCACGGAGTTCTAAGGAATTTATGTAATTTGTCATTATCACTAGCTCGGCGGTGAAGGAAAACATCACTAGAAAACCTGCATACCCTCATACCCGAGAACATAAAGAAATACTTACCATAAGTTTGGAGGTAGGTACACGACATCGAGCTTAGGGCGAGCACAATAGACGCCATTGGTCGCTGTGTTGTTAGCCTCGGCTTGTACCTCCCAACTAATAATAATACTATAATGATTACCTTGACGTGGGCCGCACCCTCGTACTTGGTGGAGATGGCGTCGGCGACGAGGCGCAGCGGCGGCAGGCGGCGCCAGCACACGCGCACCGAGCACGACCCCGACATGCCGTGACACTTGCACACGCGCTGCATGCGGCTGCGCACCGCCTAAGGGCCAGGATTTAGGCTTTGTTATTAATATTATCATCGTGGTGATTATTATCATGAGTTCATCTGTTCCATACAAAACTGCAATCCTACTCGTTACTTCGAGAAAGTTGCTCCGGTTCATGGCCTGATCGTCCTCTTAAAAACCGTGACCATATTAAGTTGGTTGGACTCTGTATAATGAACGAAAACGTATGTGTCACATTTGGTAAGTGCATAGAGGAAGGCGGTTGACATAGCTCAGAAAATTAGCAAGCTGAAGTGGCAATGGGCTGATCATATCTGCCGAAGAACTGACAACCGGTGGGGTGTCAGGGTTCTGGAGTGGAGACCGCGAACTGGTAGACGTAGTGTGGGACGTCCTGCTGCCCGCTGGACAGACGACCTAAAAAAGGTAGCGGGGAGCGACTGGATGAGGAAGGCCGAGGACAGAGTTTTGTAGCGCCTTGGGGGAGGCCTATGTCCAGCAGTGGACGATGATAGGCTGATGATGAAGCCCTACTGTACGTAGGCTGATGATAATGATGAAATATCCATCTGCTAGCTTGGCTTTCTTTGTAATAATTTCTTTATTCACATTAGCTTAGCTTGAAATTCAGATGTGTATGTGAAGTCTACCAATCCGCATTCGGCATGCGTGGTGGAATAATGCCCATACACCCTCTTTGAGGGTAGGCCTGTGCCCTGCAGTGGGACGTTTATAGGTTGATGATGACGATAATGATTAGCTTAGCATAGCATAATTATGCTCACGACATCATTCCCCGAGGGGAACACATAAACATTATAGGTACAGACATGTACTTAATTAATCAATGAAATCAACCCACTGCTGAGCATAGGCCCCCTTTTTATTACGCCACTCCTCACGGTCGATGCCGATCTGATCCATGTCAGACCTCGGACAGTCGGTGGTCTACCCACGGACCTCCTTCCTTCTCTTAGCCACTTGATTCTACCAGGCAAACTGCTGTTGTTTATCGGTTGTTTTATGGGTATGGGGATAAGGCTATAATGCCCTACATGAGTGAATAAGGGATGATAACGATGATGATGGTGACGATGACCTACCCGTCTTCCAGCCTCATTATTATGGAGATTCATGAGACCTTCGTCAGAGTGCTTGTCTTCTCTTGAGTCTACGAAGTCTCGGCTGAACATCTCTCCGTATCTTATATCCTGGAAAGTAAATAGGTTTTCTTTAGTCATCATCAATAATAGACTGACTGATTGATAAGCTCATAGATTTAGACCACAGTGACTGTTTGATTACAAAAGCGATGGATTTCTGCGCCGGCCAACTGATCACCTTCTTCTTCTTATCGTGTGGGCAGAGTCCTGGTGTCAGAGTTTTTCCAGACCGCCTTACGGCATCTGACGTGGTTTTTATGTAACGACTACTACCACCAGAGATAGTAGCCGGGACCAAAGGCGCCATCCGAAGCACGGGATTATCTTTCTTTTCTGATAATCAGGTGATTCAGCCTGCAATGTCCCAACCAATTGGGGAAAAACGTACAAAGTAGACATATCACTAGGTGTCCCCCATGGGAATCGAACCCACGTAGATCAGAGTTAGGTACTAGGTAGTTGATCAACTACTGTGTAAGAACATTTCGGTAAAGCCGATCGATGCGATGTAGAGATCGAATTTTTCGATCGAAAATTGACAAAATTTGTAACCAAAGAAGTAGTGTAAGGAATAATGATAGATTATCTTCTTCTTCGGGTTCCTCTCCATTACTGGAGGTTGGCAGTTCGATGTTGTCTCCATAGTGAATGTTGTTCTACCTATTCAGTTTTAAGTCGAGTAGCAATGCATGGTCAAAGTATCCGCACTGACTAAAAATGTCCTGCATATCTGCTTTTATCAGGATAACTTGCTCTCCTCTAACTGCCTCCGTGGTCTAATTTTTAAAAGCTGGGCTACACAGAGTGCAGCTGCAGAACGGGTGCTGGCCGGCTGCGGGCCGGGAGTAGTTTTATAATATGGAATTATATGCGAGGTGTTACACTGCAGCTACCGTTCCGAAGCTGTTCCGCAGCCGCGCCGTACTGCATCTAGTGTGACACCTCGCATATAATTCCATAGTTTACAACTACTCCCGGCCCGCAGCCGGCCTGCACCCGTTCTGCAGCTGCACTCTGTGTGCCCCAACCTTAAGGGCATTGGGCTGTGGAACGTTTTATCCAGCACACGAATACATAAGCACAGCAAAAATGTCATGCTCACTGTTTTTGGCATAAGTAAAATAACAAAGACGGAAGGTATGACCTTTCTTTCTCTAGCAAATGACGTTCCTGAGCGACAGGAAAGGATAGAGCGTAAAGAAATGCGATTTCGTACTGAGAGATGAGTCTCAACCCTAAACCACCCTTCTAAATATTTTAAGAGTGTTTTGTTACACCTTGTAGATACCTAGATCTAGCGGCCTGGAGAGCTGTGGAGGCAAAAGCTGCCCACGATGGTCATGTCCCTCACCGACTAAGAAGCAGAACAAGTAGATACCTGAGGGATGCATGTGACTGACGTTTATTCGATTATTCCAGGGTGGACAGTACCCATCAATGCCCTATCTACGCCCGCGGTCTCACCTCGGAGCAGCCCCCCCACTGCCAGTGTCTCGGCGTGCGCTTCCTGACGCGCGCGTCGCACGAGCACTCGTTGAGCTCGCCGCGGCTGCACGCGCGCGCCACCGCGTGCGCCAGCGCCGCGGATGATAGCGCGTGCACGAAGGCTGACTCTCGGGATTCTGCAAGTATGAGAATGTTAATAAGTGGATGCTGTGTTTGACAGATTCAAATAAGGTACGTAAAAGTACGTAGGTAGGGACAAAAGCTGGAAGACAAAAACTTTGATTAGATACATAGAGAACTACAAGGTGTTAGGGTAAACAGTTGCATTATTTTTAATCAATCAATTACACTTTATACATACTCTTAGTTTATGTTTTTCATAAATACAATCACCAATGTAATGCAACTGTCTATCTTATCTTATCGTATTTTGTTGTGGGGGCTGGCAAGCCAGCAACACTTCGACCCAGTGGGATCTTTTATGTTAGCTCCAATGCTTTTATTTTCTTCACTCTTTTAGTACGTGGTAGACGAAGGAGGCAATACCATAGAGGGGAAGAAACCTAAGATATCCCGGTTTTGAGAATCCATCTCCAAGGGGACACAAACGTTTAGCTGCATATTTTTCCATGATCTCTTCCTCCTCTCCGGACAAACTCACTTTCACCACAGCTGGGATCATTGGTGAGTTTCATTTTGTGCATCATCGTGCCTGTGGCGTAGTGCCCGGTGAGGGCTCCGACGATGGCACGAGCCTTGCTCCTGCTGTTGTTCAGTATGAACTTTGAGACACTTATTGTCACATTGCTAATAAATTGCCAGAAACCACTTTGCCAGTTTGCCACTGGAAGGCCAGACCACTCCAGCCTGTGTCTTTTATCAGCTGAGAATTTGCATGCTGCATGCTACCTAACAGCTTGTAGATGGTAGAGAAATCAGATCCATAGACGGGGTTTTTTTTTCGTCTAAAAAGGTGTAAAATGTGAGGTTTGCACCAACCCAATGCAGAGAAGGTGTTTCACCAGACTAGACTAGACGCGAAAACTCTACCGTTTTGTTTTACACAACGTTAAGTAGTACACAACTTTTTAATAGCCACATTCCTGGGTAACGATGCTCTTTTCTCATAGTGCCTAGTCCACGTTCTTTTTTTCCGTCCGCCACTTCTCCCTGAGAGCGTTTGGATGTTCAAAAGGCACCAACACCCTCGTCGAACCCATTGCAGAGCGGTTCCAGTGTCCCATCATTGGGCATTGGAATAGCCTGCATAGGGGGGCTCTAGGCCCCCTTTTGTTAATGTTAAATAAGTGGAAAAAAAATGTGTCACTAACATAGTTTTAAGTCATTGTTACTAACACTACTATGGATCTATGATCTGAAATAAAATAAATGAATTGAATTGAATTGAAAAGTACCGAGAGCTCCTACTGTTAGATGGTAGTCCTGCAACGTAGCACACATTGAGTGGCTCAGTCAACAAGTCCACGCGTGATACTAACACAAGACATTTTAAAATAAACAAAACTATCCTCTCAGATTAATTCTTTGTAAACCGTTCGACGTAGACGAGCTATTATATACTGCTTGGTTATAATTTATTACTTTTTTCCGGCAAATACTAAAGTTTAGACGTTTTTTTTTTATACAAATTCTAGATTTTTGTTTGTGTACGTTATCAAAAATGGTTTGCCTGGGTTCAACGGAGTTCTTCAAATTCGTATTCTTGGGAGCTTCCTTTATTTTCGTAAACCATACCTGCATAGGTAGGTATCTAAACTTCCAACTGTATCTTTCTAAGTGTCCAGGAGGGCGATAGCGCTGATTTAAAAAAAAAATTAAAACATCGAATTTCAATTCTAATCACATTGCAATCCAGTTACTATTCAAATGTGTTAGTTCCGTATCGCGCTAAACTCGACTTATTTACCATGTGACTGACAGCCTTTAACGTTTGAGGCATCTGTCGAAACGGCTCTAACTAATACATAAGGTCTAACAAAATTAGGTGAAACTATTTTAAGGGGATGATCAGACCATCAAACTGACCAACTTTCTCTATGGGACCATTATTGAAACCGCGAAAAAAAATCTGCTGTCCCATACATATCGGTCGAGTAGGTTTGTATGGAACAGCTGACTTTTTTTTCGCGATTTCGATATTGGTCCCATAGAGAAAGTTGTTCAGTTTGATGGTATGATCATACCCATAAAATAGTTTCACCTAATTTTGTTAGACCTTCCGTGGCTGTAACGCGATTAGCGCGATACGAAATATGTATAAAAAACTAAGCTCCGAACGCGGTAACTTCGAAGGCAAGCAATATTATTACTTATCATATCCTCTTTATTACCTTTATGTAAATATAGCTTTATGTAAATTAATTAACAATTCTGAAATCAAAGAAAAGCTTCAAAGCGAAGTATTAAGGTAATTCCTTAGTACAAGCAACGAAAGTCAATTACTATTTCTCATCTTTATTTGTACGAGGATAAGGTTCAGAATTGGTAATAAGTTCAAAGTAGTATAGGTAACGTAAACAATTGAACAAGCTTGATGTGATGAGTGACGGGATCGTTCAAAGCTTGGAGCTTTCGACTTGAACTTCAAAGGGCATGTGGTGTTAGAAGAGATATTGAACTAAGACTGAATGTTATACAGGATGTAGGTAAACTTAAATCTGTTAAATTGCTTCAGACCATAAAACTGAAAAACTTTAAGTAGGTATGGGATTAACATAGAAATCAGGAAGAAAAAATTCACAGATTTCGTGCCTCAAACGACTATCGACCACATTGGAAATGAATCTACGGAATTCGAAAAAATATTGTCTCAAAAAGGTTAGGCTACAGGGCAAATCCTTAACTCGATGGTCTCTGTTTTAAGCTCAAATTGAAGCTGACTAAATTGTCCAGAGGAGATTTTGCTCAAATTTTTGATATCATTCCTCATTTCCAAAATAACGAGCGCCAAAATAAAAAATTTGGAAATTTTTTTTTCACTATTTCGGCCATAACTTTTTTCGTTTGTGACTTTCTTGAATAACTCTTTTTGCACCTTACAGCTCAAAAATTTTGAAATTCCGATTTTTTGAGTATCATATCTTCACAACTCTCCGAGATATAAGGGGATCGCACTTTTTCGTGAAATCGGAGCCTATACGGGAGCGAACGAAAAGACATTTCCAATGTCAATATTTACTGAGAAAAAGTTGTTCGATGGTCTCTGATCATCCCCTTAAAAAACCGTCAGCATAATAATATTAAGATGGACCCTGTACTTACTATTAGTACCTACTTAATTGATATCATTAGCATCCATTTAAACTAAGTGTCTACCCATAAAATTGAACAACTTTTACTATGGGAGCAAACCGATCGGAGCAAAAAAAGGTCAGCTGTTGAATACATTTAAGTCGAGTAGGCATTGCAGTTTAGTATGGAACAGCGGATTTTTTTTTTACGCTTTCGATGTTGGTCACATAGAGAAAATTGTTCAGTTTGATGGTCTGATCATTCTGTTAAAAACCGTCGGTAAGTACGCTCTGTACAATCATTACGGAGACCTTCATAAATACAGGGTTTAAGTGACAGCCTAGCAAATACTGAAACGGTGAACTCAGACCATCAAACTGAACAACTTTCACTATGGAGCCAACAATGGAGCATACAAAACTGCTGCACCTACCCGACTAAAATGTATGGGACAGCTGATTTTTTTTCGCGTTTCCCTGGGGTAGGCTCCATAGTAAAAGTTGTTCAGTTTGATGATCTGCGTTCACCGTTTCAGTATATGCTAGGCTGTCACTTACACCCTGTTTAATATGTTCTGTTTATTTTAATACGTAGGTAACTAAAACACTTACTAAACTTGAGGACTCCACCGAATATATCGGTGGAGTTGTCGACCGTGCTGCAGTTCCACCTGCTGTGTCGGAACTGATGCTGACACTCCTCTACTCCTTGCTGGGCGCCTGTCTGGAGCACCTGAAATGTTACATAATGTACCTTATTATCAGGGGCTAAGGATTCAGTTTAAAGGAACTTGATCCAAGTATTCATCTTCTTTTCGTGTCAATTGTTCTACTTTTGTGTTTCTATACAGGGTAAATTTTATATCACTGCGAATAACTTCAGCATGTATTCTGCTCATCAAACTGAACAACTTTCACTACGGAGCCAACTTCTAAATCGCGAAAAAAATATCATCTGTCCCATACAAAACTGCAGTACCTTATTAACTAATTACCTATATGGGACAGCTGTTTTTTTCGCAATTTCGATGTTAGCTCCATAGTAAAAGTATTTCAGTTTGATGAGTAGAATACATGCTGAAGTTATCCGCAGTGATATAAAATGTACCCTGTATTTTATTGGCCAGACATTCGACGAGCCTGACAGCGTCCAGTGAAGCTTTGTTGAGGTCCTCTCTCGTGCAGGTGTTTGGGCACAACGAACATTCTAGCAGGTGTTCCATCGACTGGATGAGTATTGTTACCTTTGCAGTGATTCGATAGGTTCGCCGCAATCGCACTGCATTAGGCCCTGTACCCCCAATTGCATAAACTTTGTCTGCAACGAACAAAATGAGTGCAAAGCCGATTTAAGGACTTCCACACTGGTCTTTAAGTATTAATTAGATGTATTCTCATAAATATACGACATCGACTACAACGACAGGTACGTAAAAAATACGTTAAACACATACAGGGTGTTAGAGTATACAGTTGAATTACTTTAAGGGGTGATTGCACCCATGATACTGAACAACTTTCCCTCAGATAACTATAGGAAATTCGCAAAAAAATTTTTGGAGTTTCCATACTAAATGCTGACCGAACGATGTATGCTTCAATTTTGGTGCCAATTGAGAATGTTGTTAAGTTTGACGGTCTGATCATCCCCTTAAAAAAGTGTCAGTATATTAAGAAGGACCCTGTATACACTCTCTCGTCCCCTCCTGAATCTGACGGATCTAATTTCAATATAATTATATTGCCATCTACTTCTTCTTATCGTGAGGGCAGCAAGCCCTGGTGTCAAATTTTTTAAGCCGCCTTACGGCATCTGACATGGTTTTTTAATGTAACGACTACTACCACCAACGGCTTAACGTGCCATCCGAAGCATGAAATCATCTTTCTTTTCATTCAATCGGGTAAAGTAACATTTCACTAGATGCCCCCCGTGGGAATCAACCCACGACCTCCTTGATGACCCGGTTGGTGTAATGGTTACCACGCCGGACTGCGGATGTTATATGTATATAAAAAAGCCTATTATAGTGCTTTCTGGGGATCATTACAATATATGTGTCTGTGAGCGTTATTTATTATTGTTTATAATTATTACCTACGTGTCAAGAGCTCAATGCTTTTAACCATTAGACCACAAAGGCAGTGGAATTGCCATCTACAGATTTTTCGTTTTACTAGTCTCGGAAAACGCCTCTTTGAGGTTTACACCCATCATCATATTCTTATTTAAGAGATACGCTCTTCTCGGTGGGGTATTCGCCAATCCTGTCTCTTTTTCGCTAGTCTCTTGAGTTCTTGATACGACATGATATCAACCTTTTCCTTCACTTGGGCTTCACTTCAGTTCTGTCTAGGTCTTCTTCTGCCTCTCTTCCCCTCTATCTTCCCTTCATGTATGGTTTTAAAGAAATTGTTGTTTCGCATCAAGTGTTCGATCATTTTCCCCCTTCGGTTTACACCCGATAAAGGCATTTAAGATTGTAACTTTTGTCACGCTATCCTTACTATTTTTAAACTTAATAAGGAAATAATAAAACTCCAAATGGTTTTAAAATAAAAATCAGATGAAATCGCAATAAGAACATGTGTAAAACATAAATGCGAAATAAAAATTCAAATCACGGCGAAGTTATCTCGAAGGAGGTGATAAAATATTAAAATTATTGCCCAAATCGGTGCTTAGTCTTGCTCGTGGATTATTGTAAGGTCTCAAATCGAATAATAAAAGAAATGAAAAGGAGTGACGAGATTGTGATTCAGAAACGTATTTTTGGGTGGTCACCAGTTTTTAGCTACAACACTGTTTAAAGTAAATAAATAAAAGTTTTTTTATTTGTCTCAAAACAACAATACACGAAATGGCACAAGAAATATAGCAAGAAAGACAGAAAGGTCTATCACTATGACTGAGCATGATGGAAATTGACGAAATCAACAACAAAAGCTGTTATTCTGTCATAGCCTGATGCTCAAGAGACAAGGATTTATACAGTAATGCTCAAGTGACGATTATGCATTATTAAAGATGTTATTTTAAATTCTGTTAATCTAAAAACGCTACTTTTGTCATAAAGTAAGACGGAGGATAAAATTAACAGAATTAGTGCAGGTTTTGAGCTAGCTATATAGAATAGATTTTCAACTATATCTGATTCGGGTCAATGGTTTTGAAGTGATGAAATATGTGAAGACCTAAAATTCCAAATATATCTTATTGCAAATATTTTCAATGTACGCACGGCGACACATCAAGCTATACAAAACCGTCATAAGCTGGCCGCGCGACGTTATACGTTACTCGAACTACGCGCGGCTAGCTTATGTTGGTTTTGTATACCTTGATGTGTCGCCGTGTGTACACGCCAGAGTTAACAGTTTTTTTTTATTATAATAATGTAGGTAATATATTAATTATCTTTAGTTTTTTTTAATTAATATTTAAATAGATTACAGATATTACAAAAAGTGTATCTTAATCAAAACTTGATTTTCGATTTAGGGTACCGACGCACAGTGGTTCGTCCCCATAGAAGAGGCCGAAAATAGACGACAGGAAAAAAACATTTTCTAAACTGAAAAAATAATGATGCAGTCGTATTCCTCTAATGAATGCATGTCTTTATTTTAATTTGTCTAATATGACTCGTACTTTAG
The DNA here is from genome assembly GCA_927399405.1 of Agonopterix arenella. Lineage (NCBI taxonomy): Eukaryota > Metazoa > Arthropoda > Insecta > Lepidoptera > Depressariidae > Agonopterix > Agonopterix arenella. The sequence goes on along the minus strand of OV656713.1, from coordinate 797,974 downwards.
GAGAAAAACGGTAAAAAGCATTTGCTTACTATGAAAAAATGAACACATTACGTTTATGGAACGTAATGTGTTCATTTCCATAGTAAGTAAACACATTTTACCATTTTTCTCCTAAAGTACGAGTCATATTAGAAAAAGTAATATAAGAACATGGATAGGTATTCATTAGAGAAATTCAACTGCATCATTATTTTTTCATTTTCGAAAATGTTTTTTCCTGTCGTCTATTTCCGGCCTCTTCTTCGGGGACGAACCACAGTGCGGCGGTAAGTTATTATTTAAAATATCACTAACTATGTAGGTATAACGGTTAGGTATGTTCCTACAGCAATCATCGTTAAAAATGTAAATCATGGCTTAATTAAGTTTTAAACGAGCTTTAATATTAAGACGTTAATACGATCCCTATCGTTAAACTCAATAAACTTATCCGCATTGATATCTTAATTAAATTGTTTATCCTTTCCATTTAATTTTAAGGACTAACTCAATAGGGCTTGAAAGATATTTGAAGGGATGGTACTTGAGTAGGTATCTCTACAAAGTAGAGTTTACATTATTCAATTTCTTAGAATGTAGAGCCTACATACCTAGAGTCCTTACATAACTACTATGAAATTGAATAATTTAAACTATGAAAACGAACTACCACCCCCTGGATTGGGCCTACTCTGCCTTTCGTACGAGAATTCTGACAAATTCTGGTCACAGCCAAGTCATAAGTGTCATAATACTGACTTTCGAGCTCGCTTCGCTCGCTCTGGTTTCTGTATTACTGCTTCCATAAACCGATATGGTCACTTCACTCGCTCTGGTTTCTATTTTACTATAGAGTCATATAGACATGGTCCAGCCAATTCAATTTTTTAAGCAGTTACCTTGCCATAAGAATATTTCCATGACCTTGCCACCAATTCATGGGGCTGCCCCCACGAATTTTTTGTATGTACTGTATGTTGTACTCTTCCTTATACTGTGGTCTAATAGAATGATGGAATGCTCCATGTCGAATGCTCCATTTCGAATGCCCACAAACCAATGCTTTTAATAAGCTTTTGAAGGAGCATTGAACACGATTTCGTAAGATAATTAAAGATTTTATTATCTAGGATCGTTATTTAATTAAAAAGGACAGTTTTATTACTATTTTATGTTAGGAGCCGTCGGGTTTAATTGCTTTTTGTTGTTTCTAATTTGTGTTTTATTGAATCTTATTTTATCAATCAAAAGAAAGTATTTCGAAAATCTTTTAAAACGGTTGGTCTAAACATATTCGTCTATTTCCGACCTCTTCTATGCGGACGAACCACTGTGCGTCGGTACCCTAAATCGAAAATCAAGTTTTGATTAAGATACACTTTTTTGTAATATCTGTAATCTATTTTAATATTAATTAAAAAAAAACTAAAGATAATTAATATATTACCCACATTATTATAACAACAAAAAATCTGTTAACTCTGGCGTGTACACACGGCGACACATCAAGCTATACAAAAACAAAGTAAGCTGGCCGCGCGTAGGACGAGTAACGTATAACGTCTCGCGACCAGTTTATATTGGTTTTGTACTGTGGTTTTGTATAACTTGATGTTTCGCCCTGTGAACACTGAATTTGTCCACAGCCTATGTTATGTTTTTTTTTTTTTAATTTCTATTTTAGTTTTTATTCATATACTGGTGACAATCTTTATATTCGTTGTTTTCAAACAACCGCCTGTCTCTAAGGTCTTGATAATAAATAAAATAAATGTATTTTCAGTTACAGAGTTATGAAGTTGAAGTCTCCTTATCTTCTGATGTATCGGTTTCGCTCTTGAATAACTACATACATACATACCTAAACTTACGATCGTAATCCTTTGCGAGGTGATCAGAAACATTGCTACAACTTTCTGTAATTTTAATTATTCTTCTTCAATAACTAATAGACAATGCTTATTTGATTGATAGCACACCTACTCTAAGCTCTTGTGTGTTGACGTGTGTGTGTATGTGTGCGTTAGAGGCCTCACGTTATAGGCGCATGGGTATAGCCGAGTCATTTTACGGTTTGACCCGGGAATAATTAAGAATTGCATTTTCTATCGGTATTTCATTTAAGAGCCAATTTGAGATTAGAATAATACCAAAAATAAAAAATAACACGTCAGCAACAGCCCCAAATTTGAAATTTAGCATTCTTCTTCTTTTTATCCTGTGGGCGGCAAAGCGCTGGTGCCAGATTTTTCAAACCGCCTTACGGCATCAATTTAGCATTTATCTCGTTTTAAAGCTTTGAAAAATACATTAGTATTTACATACATACATACATATTCTCACGCCTGTCTCCCACTGGGGTAGGGTTTTAAGTCAGATAATAAGCTACCAAACAAAAAAAGTTTCATCAAAATCGGTTCAGTTCTTGCGTGATGCTCGTTCAAACAAACAAACAAAGATACAGACAAAAAATCCAGAAATTGGTGATATGGAATCAAGGATATCTAAAAACCATATCGTAACTTTTTTTTTGTTAATATCTTCAATGTACAGACAAACTTCCTGTTACAGTTTTATAATAGTTTAGATAATCTAATAAAAATGAGTGTATTATTAATTTATTATTAATATGATTAAGTTTAAAAGCCTTCTGGGAGATACAATATTGATTTCAAGATTTTTGTCAAGATTTTAGCAAATTTTATTTAAATATTTTTTCAGATAGTCTCTTTGTCACTAAATGATGCCGGTTACAGTTTAAAAGTCCCATACATTATTACTTCCCAACTCTCTTAAGAAAACTCCGTAAGTTGACTTGGCTAAAAGATATCCCATCACAATATTGACACATCCTCACCTGAGCCATTTTATCTGACAGTAAACACAGCTGTTTCTGCCGCTCTACGAGGTACTCTAGTCTGTGGCAGTTCTCCTTATGCAGCGTCGTGATAGTCTCGGATGTGTTCCCGACTGACAGATGCACCGGCGCCGCTAGGTTCCTGGAAAGAGAGGGCGTTGTGAGTGGTCTTTTAGGAGGAAGGTGTAAACTTCGCAAGTCTAATGATTACATAATTATTGATGATCACTTTTGAATTTTATCCTGTTGATTAGTGTTACCGTCTTTGCAACTATCTACAGGTGAAATTGATATCATTCATTAGCATCTTTTTAAATTAAGATTCTACCCATAAAACTGAACAACTTTTACTATGGGAGCAAACCGATCGGAGAAACAAAAATCTGCTGTAGCATACATTATTTTGAGTCGAGTAGGCATTGAAGTTTAGTATGGAACAGCAGATTTGTTTTTTACTCTGATCGCCTAGCTTGCTCCCATAGTAAAAGTAGTTCAGTTTGATAGGTAATATTACTTTAAGGGGTGATTGTTCCCATGATACTGAACAACTTTCTCAAAGAAACCTATTGGAAATTCGCATAAAATATATACAACTTTCCGGTCATCCCATTACAAAACCGTCAGCACATAAAAAGAACAAAAACAAAATCATCATCATCATCATCACTAATTAATATGCCATGGAATAACATAGCGTAACATCGCCAAAACCAGGCATTGACCATTTATAATTATAATCATCGAGCTTTGAAGCTTTTTTACAGAGGACTTGTAGTAGGTACCTCTAACATTCTGTTAGGTCCGCCACATACATACGGAATAAACCTGATTCGGAATTAGTTCCGGATGGAGTGTTGCCGCTTTCAGAGACTTTCACACTAGATCTATAATCTGCATACAAAATGGCATGAACCATTATCACAGAAGCTATTTTTAAGCGTAGCCGATTTCGCAACTATACCGCAACGACGTCGCAACTGCACCATCACGATACGGTATCGTTCCATCAACGCCTACGCTCAAAAATCACTTATGCGATATAACTGTTTAATTTTTTTCATAATTATGTTTTTGTGTACAATAAAGAATCTATCTATGAATCTATGACTGTAATTTTTTTTTAAATTTCACCTAAGACATCAAAAAATCACTAGATCTAGTGAAAAAGTCTTTAAAAAGCGGCAACACTCCATCCGGAACCAATTCCGAATCAGGTTTATTCTTATGTATGTGGTGGACCTTATGGAACGGTAATCTAAAGAACAGTTAAAAATATTCGTACCCAGTTTGTACGCTTAAAGTATAAGTCAAAACAACGATATTTCCAAGTCCTGTTTACAGTATTATGAATGAATACTCTAAAAGCTTCGCATTATTTGAGCAAGAACGTGCTGAACAGCGCTGTTCCTGGCAAACATCTTGACAACGATCGTTAGAGGAAAACACAGCTAATTTGCTTGTTCTGTAATCCCTCCTGAGAGTTCCCAGTAATAAAATAACAATGTTAAAGTGCCCTCAATGAAAACAATAGCTTCAATGTAAGGTAATTAAAATCATGAGACGTCCGCTCTTCACTGACTCTGCCACTCAAATGAGAAATAGCACTCGAATAAAACAAAACGCGCTATTACCTACCCTCTTTGTTCCATTTTTGAAAAAGTTCTCTATTCAAACGGGCCAATGCGGAGCTGGGTTGGGAAGTACGTTGATTGGCCGACGACCTCAGCGTGAGTGGAAATAAAAAGTGCTTGGGTAAATGAGGTGTGTCGTCTCATTCGCTCGCGTTCGCTCCGTGTATTTTTGTTTTGTTCTGTTTTTTTTTAGTTTTTAATTGCGAGTCGGATGAGGATAGGGTTGGGACCTTGAGTGTTGCACGTGCTTGCGTCGCATCGGGGATGCATTCAGCCAGGGGATCGTGGCCTCCATCTTGTGATAGGGGCCGATTTGTTTTTAGCCCATTTCTTTAGTAATTGGGACTTGTAAGTATGTAATATTGCCGCTTTTCTGTGTCATAGTTACGGTATTTAAGCGTTTCAGGATAGAATTATGTGTCATGTTGTTTAAGGTAGCTAAGGCTTGTAAACCTTTAGTGTACCTACTCTTATACAACGTGTTAATGAATTAGCGCAAAAACTCATACACCCCAACTGATTTATAACAAAATAATTAGATTGAAAGAATAATTTCATTACTTTTATTGTTAAATTTTAAAGTTATTCGCATTTTAAGTTTTGAGGCAAAAATGATTTGTTATCATTTCAGCATTGAATGAAAGCGCTAACGTACTCATGGATACAATTTAATAATGTTGTTTTGGTAGTAAGTCTAAACTCACCCTGAGTGTGCCCGTGCGGTGGGTTGACATCGGGTTCAGCAAATTTTAAATTTTACAAACAAATTATTTAATATTTTGAACAATAATTTTGTTCTATGTTGAAACCATGATAATTCGATTCTGCTCTCGATTCTAAACAAACTACTTTCTAGTTTTGAGTTAATTCATTAACACGTTGTATATTCCGTGCTTTAGTCGTCTCATATACGACAGAAACCATACGACCAGAAACCACTTTGTTATAGCATGTAAGACCACTGTGGGGCAAAAGGTTTCTCACGAACAATAGTGAGAGGAAGTGGACCATACTCCATCACGTGGGCCTCACTACAAGTGTCAACCGTCGCATTACTTTGCGTTGCGTCGCGTAGCGTTGTGTAGCGTAGCGTTGCGTTGTAGTACTGCTTGCTAATTGGTACTTACGTACTGACCAGTACTTAATGTACTAATTTGTAAGACCATTTAGATAAGTAAAAATTGAAATTGAAATTGTACCAGTTCGAACAAATTATTCTAATTTCTATGTTTTAAAATTTAAATGTTTCAGCAGTAGCCTTGCGTTGTGTTGCATTACGTTGCGTTGCGTTACGTTGTATTGTGAAGCGTTGCGTTGCTTTGAAGAACTACTTGCTCGTACTCCTAAAACGGTGTTAATTTGCAAGACTATTTAGGTAGGTATGTAAGTTTATTATTTACAAGCGTTAACCCGCGACTTCGTCCGCACAAATTATATACCAGATTTTAAGTCAGATCATAAGCTATCAAACAAAAAAAGATTCATCAAAATCGGTTCAGTAGTTTTGGCTTAATACTCGTTCAAACAAACACCCAAACAAACACACAAACAAACAGACAGACTAAAAATCCAAAAATTGGTGAAATGGAATCAGGGACACCTAAAAACCATATCGTAACTTTTTTTTGTTGATATCGTCAATTCACAGACAAACTTCATGTTACAGTTTTATAATAGTAAAAATAGATTAAAATTATTCTCATTTCGGACTTTTAAAAATAAGTTTAAAGAAACATTTCTCAGTAGCAATCGATCAGTCATTTAATCAACTTAACGTGTAACTTAACTATTGCGTGTTTTAGCGCCATAACGCTGGCAACACTGACTAATAGTGTTACCAGCTCGCGCCGATCCATTTCCTTTTCGCAGTCATAGTTAAAGTACTTCCGGTCGTTTCTAATACGCCTCCTGTTCGACATTAATAGGTTTGTTAAAACTGCTGTTAAGATAACTATGTAGGTTAGGAAGGTTTTTTTACCCAGTGACGTAAAAAGAGGTAATGTTTTTAACGAGGATCTAATGTATAGGGTGTTAGAAAACACCCTAGTAATATAACCTGAACAACTTTCACTATGGACCCAAAGTCGAAATCGCGAAAAAAAATTAGCTGTTCCATACATTTGGGTCGCGTAGTCGTTGACGTTTTCTATGAAACATCAGACTTTTTTTATTTCGCGCTCGCTCAGCTTGCTTAATTTTCGCTGGGCTCTGAAACTGACCTTTGGCTACAATTGAGTCATTTATCCTGGGAAATATAGATCACTTCGCTCGCTCCAGCTTTTGTTTCATATACAGGGTGAAATTGATATCATTAGCATCCTTTTAAACTAAGAGTCTACCCATTAAGGTGGTTTCAGTCCATACAAACGTTTGACGCACAATACGCGTAAACGGAATTAATAAAATTAATATTTTATATATGGAAAAATAGTTTAGAAAATCTAGTTGCCGCGTAACAATTAACATTTGCAATTTATAATATAATTACGAAGATTTTAATATTAAAGCTTTTAATATTTTGTATGAAAATTTTCAAAGCTTTATATCTTCGTAATTATTTTATAAATTGCAAATGTTATTTGTTACGCGGCATCTAGATTTTCTAAACTATTTTTCCACATATACAAAGTTACTTATATTAATACCGTCTACGCGTATTGTGCGTCAAAGTTTTGCATAAAATTGACCCCTCTGCAACCGCCTTAAACTGAACAACTTTTACTATGGGAGCAAACCGATCGGAGCGAAAACAAAATCTGCTGTTGCATATACATTTGAATCGCGAACTGTAGTTTAGTATGGAACAGCGGATTTTTTATTTGCTCCGATCGGTTTGTTTCCATAGTAAAAGTTGTTCATTTTGGTATCGTGGGTGGACTCTTTGTTTAAAAGGATGCTAATGATATCAATTTCACCCTGTATATGAAACAAAAGCTGGAGCGAGCGAAGTGATCTATATTTCCTAGGATAAATGACTCAATTGTAGCCAAAGGTCAGTTTCAGAGCTCAGCAAAAATTAAGCAATCGGAGCAAGCGCGAAATAAAAAAGTCTGATGTTTCATAGAAAACGTCAACGACTACGCGACCCAAATGTATGGAACAGCTGATAATATATAATATGAATCATCTGGATTGCGGTGTGAGGTGGAAACTATAGACATAGGTAATGTAATGTAGCAAAATCTAGAGCTCGCTTTGGTCGCTCTTGATGACGAAACCCTTAGAAAACACAAAATTTATCCGTTAATAAATATTTAATAAACTTATTAATGTACCTACCTATTATGTAGTTATAAATAGCAATATAAAAACTTTGTGCCATGATCGTGATTATTGTTATTACCTACTTTTAAGACTTACGCTTTGTACCTACTAGTTTCATATCTATTATTATTTGCTCTCTATTGATATGCCCACATAAGTTACCTACTTTACTTGTAATGTAATGTTGTAACGTGTTGTGTACTTGTAATGTTCATAGTTGCTGTGCCCTACAGGGTCCATAATTGATCTCATAGTTTATAAGTTAACACCTCATTGTACATTATGGAATGTAATAAATGTATTGAGTAGATCATAGTGCCATGACCTGATTTATTTGATTTTTTTTTTGTGCACAATCACTCAAAGTTTAGAATTCTGTTGCAAGAATTTATTATTAAGTATCTGGAACTCGATTCGACGGCCCGGTAGCACAGTCTGTAGTAAACCTGCCTGCTGTGCCGAGGGTCGCGGGTTCGAATCCCGTAAGGGACAAATATTTATATGATGAATATGAATATTTGTACCCGAGTCATGGATGTTTGTATCGATATATGTATTCTATATCGTTGTCTAGTCATCATAATACAAGTCCAAGTAGTTTAAATGTGACTAGATAATTTGTGTTACAATGTCCAAGATATTTATATAGAAGATTGATTGACTTCAGTAACTATTTTCTGGTTAGACTACAGGGTGAAATTGATATCATTAGCATCCTTTCAAACTAAGAGTCTACCCATCGAACTGAACAACTTTTACTATGGGAGCAAACCGATCTGAGGAACCAAAAAAATCAGCTGTTCCATAATAAACTGGAATGCCTATTCAACTCAAATGTATGCAACAGCAGATTTTTTTTTTGCTCTGATCAGTTTGCTCCCATAGTAAAAGTTGTTCGGTTTGATGGGTAGACTCTTAGGCTAAAAGGATGCTAATGATATCAATTTCACCCTGTATATTTCACGTAGACGGCGGCGGCGAAGCAACATTGAACAACAAACCAATATTCTTAGAAAATAGTTATCTATTGCCGGCATAGACAAGTTTACCGAGTAAGTGATAAGTCCCTTCACACGTGCCCGTCAATATTGACTCTCGAGATTTTTGAGTAATTGCCTCGCCTTAAATAGTTGTTAGTGCCAGTGTGGCAACCACTTTACTTTTTAATATTGGACCTAACGGAATATTTTAATGGCTTGTCAAAATCTACTTTTTACAAGTCAAAGATATAGTTATTATACAGTACCGGTACCATAACCTACTAAGAGTGAAAATTATTCAGACCACGTTAGAAAACGGAATGTAAAACTGAATAGAAAAAAACTGTTAAGAGGCTATGTGAAAAAAATAGGATTCTTCAAAGCGTCATATATCATGAAGTACTAACAACAGGAGTATCATTAGCGGATATGTGTAAATTGAACATATTATTGAAGTTTTGATTAGAGCCAAAACACTATTAAGACACATTTTCTCGAAAGAAAAACAAGCCAAAGTAGCCTCCCTTTTTATTTATAAACGCTTGGAACTGCTAAACGGTGGGTAATAGAAACACGAGACTGGATTTAAAAAAAGAGATTGATATTTTACAAATTTTGATTAGTGCAGAATTGAACTTACATAAATAGTACAATCACAATTAAATAAAGTTTGTTTTACGCTTGCGTCGTTTCAGTCGCGCGCGCCGCCCCATCTCTTTCTCTCGCATCAGGCAGTAATATAAGCTATCTCACGCCAATTTCGCTTCAATTATTTTTCGACATAGGCCCTTAACCGTTTTTCCAGAATCGACGTAGTGGTAGATTACCGAAATTTTGAACCAAAGAACATGTAATTTAGGACAGATATAGGAAGAGATTGAAGGAATTTCGTACTGCGAAGTCCGTATTTCAGAGATAGCGATTTCTTGATAAGTATTATCAAGAAATCGCTATTTCTTAGACTTATTTCTTAGACTTCAAATCTGTACAAACGATTCTGATTTTAACAACTTGTTTATAAAAACTGTTTTAAGAGTTACTCTGGCAAACGTTGTAGGTGAGAACCTACTACGTTTTCGATGTATTAAAAATCAACCGACAGTTCTTTCAGCCAGTCAAAAGTTAAACTGCCATGATCACGGGGATCATAGTAGTTTAATTCTTGTTTATAAATTTCAACCAACAACCGTTGAAACACAGATGGTCTCACATCACCAGTCTAGTGGAAGATCTTCCCTTTCTCTATGACCATCTCCTTCTCTCCACGCTTGAGTAATTTGTCGCGGTTTGCATGCTAACCCTACATACCTTCAACATTCTTTAACGTAATAAGGAACAAGTTACAATGAAAGGAAGCAGTGCCTCTAGTACTTCTATGGTTCATAATGAACAACGCATGAAGTCTCGCGAATTTAGCTAATTCAATACATATTTCGTTGAAGAAAGAGTGATGTTAAGATACTTCGTTTTGGTGGATCATCTAAGAGGTGCATACTAAGCAGGCAGGTATGAAAATTACACGCATCGTTTCTACAGTTTCTTTAATAAAAAGCTTTGAACTGTCTGTTAGCGTGACTAACAGTCAACCACCTGGTTGGGGTGTTAACCGACTTTGAAAAGGTTAGGTTTGGGCTTGTTACAAACTCAGACATTCAAAGATGTTAGCAGTATTTTTAGTTTGTCTACGTATTATGCAATGAAAAGATGGGGTATCTTAGCTAAGGATTGAAAAAAACAGAGGTCAGATAATTCAATATCTTCTTTGAAAAATGTTTTCTACAACAATTGGTTCGTGTTATAGAAATATTTGTTCTATGTCATCGTCCACTGAACATAGGCCTCTCCCAAGGTGTGTTACAAATCTCTTCCTTCCTCATCCAGTAGCTCCCCGTTACCTGTCTCAGGTCGTCGTCAGTATAATAAGCCAGAGGGCGTCCCCGCATTACGCCTACCAGTTCGTGGTACACTTTACCATTTCTCTGTGTTTCGGTTCATTTAATCTTCATAAGATACCTCTTTATTCTTGGCGATCACCCATCGAAGAGAGCAAGCCAGCAAGACTCCTTTATTTCATAACTAGTTGGTGCCCGCGACTTCGTCTGCGCTTCGTCTGGACAATTCACACAATATCTTTATAAATTGTATAAGCTATATTATTGTAAAGTTTCATTAAAATCCATTCAGTAGTTTTTACGGGAAAGAGTAACAAACATCCATCCATACTTACAAACTTTCGCGTTTATAATATAAGTAGGATAGGATAAATACGGCATTTAAACCAATTTTCGAAAGCTGGAATTTGTGGCAAACGAAACGAGATTGCAAGGGTTAGACATGGATCAGATTGGCTCTGGACCGCGAGGAGTGGCGCAATAAAAAGAAGGTCTATGCCCAGCAGTGGGAATGGCTGGGCTGATTTGATTGATTTATAAAGAATACTCAGTTGATGTGGATTGAATAATAGACTTTAGTCGCTTTCGAGGCATTCAATTTGCTCAATTTCAAATGCTTAATAAATCCTTTTTAACCCTTAAACTGCATCCAAAGACCTTTCCGCGATTTAATGAACAATTGTACTCAAAAACTACACAAGAAGCTGGGAATTCCGTGCATAATCACGTTAGATTCACCCAACAGTTTCAATCGAGTTCCAATAGTGCGGGACACCCAGGTATTCTAAGAACTTTGTAAGGAAGCATGCTTCTACTTTGTAGTACGTTTTGATATTAGCCTGAACGAATTGCTTGGAACGATCTGAGGGATTACAAAGGATATTTTGTATGACAATAGAGGTATTCAGGTTTTGCGCAAAATTGAGAAGATAGTCCAAATCCAACTTATGATGTTTGCATTATTATTCATATGTACCTACTTTACTATGAAATAATAAATGTAATAAATAATATTTATTGTGCATAAGTTTCGGTCAGTAATTGTAGCCGGTCTTACTGCTAATTTTGTTAGTTCACTAAACTTTACTTTTTCAAGTGTATACACAAGTTTAAATAAAATTGAATACAATTAAAAGTTAAAATTCAGTCAATATTAAATGTCAAGGCCATTATAATAATAATAATCAAATTCATAAAACATAATCAAAAAACTCAATAGCTATCCATAAAACACACTGCCTCGTCTCATATTGTAAATTTTTTATTTTCTTCCGATCAACAATGAAAAAATGGTTACAACTGGAAAAAAAGGCGTGACTTTAGGTTCCTTTTTCTTCAGTTTTATGAATTGATATAGATTTCGAGAAAACCCAAACCACTTCTCATGTCCTGTAGATTGTTCAGTTTTGTTTTCTGCTTAAAAAGTGCCATGGTTAATGTATAAAATGGTTACTAAGTTACCCAATGTCATGGTGAAACCGGGCGGTAGCCCCTTAAAGGCTATGTGAAAAAAATAGGATTCTTCAAAGCGTCTTAATATGAAGTACTAACAGGAGGAGTATGATTAGCGGCTATGTGTAAATTGAACATTTATAATTGAAGTTTTGATTAGAGTTAAAACACGGTTAAGACACATTTTCTCAATAGAAAAACAAGCCAAAGTAGCCTCCGTCTTTATCGATAAACGCTTGAAACTGCTAAACGGTGAATAATAGAAACACGAGACTTGATTTAAAAAAAAACAGATAGATATTTTACAAATTTTGATTAGAGCAGAATTTAACTTACGTAAATAGTACAATCACAATTAAATAAAGTTTGTTTTACGATTGCATCACGCAGTAAGCTATCACACGCCTATTTCGCTTCAATAATTTTTCGACATAGGCCCTTAGTAAATTAAGCAGCCCTTTACCTGGCGCCTGATTTTGAAGCAGCTCTTTGAGATTAGTGTTAAGAAATGTAATATATAGGTACGTATAAACACGCTTAAAGGTAATTAGCCTGAATACCGTTATCGCAACAGGAAGATATTGTTTGCTCTCTGTTGAAATGTCTGTCACAACTCACAACACAACTTACTTCTTTTTCTTTCTTCAATCTTATTTCTTAAGCTTTAGAGGTGATTTTTGAACATCGGGAAGTGTTAAATAAAATGGGATATCACTAAAAAATAGTATGTAAGTGAGAAATAAAATTGCATAGCTTTACTTAGCTGCTTTGATCTCAAGCTAACATTTAACTTAAACTCGAACATCTAATAAAAAGTTGCCTAGGTAGATACCTTTTATCTAAAATTGTACATGGTGTAACAAAACACCCTAATAATATTCAAAGGGGTGGGGGCCATCAAATTGAACAACTATGCAGAGCTAGATGTTACAAAAAGTTACAAATCAAATGGTAGAGGTAGTTTTCGACTGTATACAAATGGGTCAAATAAAATTTATGGTTACCAGTAGGTACCAATAAGTAGGTGCATTCATCATTATAATCATATCAGCCATTAAACGTCCACTGCTGGACATAAGCCTCCCCCAAAATGGGGGGGATTTGCTATAATCGCCACGCTTGGCAGGCGGGTTGGCGATCGCAGTTGGATCGAAACAATGTGTGTACTCAGAGGATGCTGCTGCCCATCCTTCAGTAGATCCCTTAGTCGCCTTTTACGACAGCCACGGGAGGACATCTGCATTATGCAGAACTAAAAACATAATTATATAACTCTACTTTTGCCCTCATAAGAGGATATGTGAAAAAATAGGATTCTTTAAAGCGTCATATATCATGAAGTACTAACAGTAGGAGTATGAATTGCGGATATGTATGAATTGCGGATATGTGTAAATTGAACATATAATTGAAGTTTTGATTAGAGGCAAAACACGATTAAGACACATTTTCTCAATAGAAAAACAAGCCAAAGTAGCCTCCATTTTTATTTATAAACGCTTGGAACTGCAAAACGGTGAATAATATAAACACGAGACTTGATTTAAAAAAAAAGAGATTGATATTTTACAAATTTTAATTAGAGCAGAATTGAACTTACATAAATAGTACAATCACAATTAAATAAAGTGTGTTTTACGCTTGCGTCGTTTCAGTCGCGCGCGCCGCCCCATCTCTTTCTCTCGCATCAGGCAATAATATAAGCTATCACACGCCCATTTTGCTTCAATTATTTTTCGACATAGGCCCTTAACTCACATAGGTACCTAACTTACCTACTTACCAGTGTAGTCATGCAGTTTCCTAAAAACCCAAATGGTAATGCGGTTTCCTGTAAATCCTGCAGGTTGTAGGTAATATTTATTTATAATTCGTCACGTTCGGTGAGTCACAGGTGGGCTCCCCACCCGATTAACTTTTTATGATCAATGAAATGTTATGGCGAATCAAATAGGTAGCAAATGTTACGGTTGTTTTCGCTTTTCAGTATTTTTATGACGTAAAGAAAACTTACTGCCAAACGTACTTGGAAGTTTGAGTTTGATGTTACTTTCGAACAGGGTGCTCCAGACCATCAAACTAATCAACTTCCAACAATCAAAAATATTAGAATTGCGAGAAAAAATTTTAACCAAAAATTAAAACCGTCTCCAAAAAAACTAAACAGTTAAAAAATAATATTGCAGCCGATGACTTTTTTGTTCGCATCATAAGAACATTTAATTTGTTTTATCGAAGTCGCTGTCGAATGCCCCTAGCCACAGCATAAAAGACACTACAATACAGTAAGGACACTGCCTGTCCCTGTCCCCCACCAATTTTAACCCCTTGTTGGTAGGCCAAGTATACCGTATCCCAGATTTGTGCCAGCAAAGATTCTACGCAACCAAATATTTCCGAAGAGTTTTAATAGGTCAGAATAGCAGTGGCAGTCGGCAACCCCGACTGTTATACTGAGTCCTTTACCTTTTTGTCTCCATGTTATTTTTAAAACCGTGCTATATTTATTATGTACCTGTGTACAAGGAAGAGACGAATAAATACTTTTTTTTTAATTTAATTTAATTTCATGTAGGTACTAGGAGTGCGATTTTTGAATATCATTCGCTGAGCTCAGCAGTTGAAAATGTCAAAATTACTATGGAAATGTGCATCTTTCTACTGCTGATTCGACTTTCAAAAATCATACTCCAGGAGTGCGATTTTTGAAAGTCAAATCAGCAGTAGAAAGGTGCGAATCTCCAAACCCAAAAATCGCACTCCTGATGATAATTTCAGCACGAATACCCTCTAAACCTAGAGGGTGAAATTTATATTTTTAGCATCATTTTAAACTAAGAGTCTACCCATCAAACTGAACAACTTTTACTATGGGAGCAAACCGAACAGAGCAAAAAAAAAATTCACTCTGTTTGAAAGTGAAGTTTGAAAACCATGCGATTTATAATGACGTCCTCATAAAACATCATAAACTGTGAGTTTACCCCATCTGGTTTATAGTATCCTAGTACCATTACACACTTTATTGGTGGATATTAAACTTTACTAAGCATAATGTTGGATGCTCGGAGCTTACAGGCATAGTTATGTAAAAACTCCATGAAAAGTACACGATTGCGTCACGTTGAATTACCATTCATCATTTGATGAACGTCCACTGCTGTACATAGGCCTTCCGCCACTTCCGCGCAAATCGCTACAACAACGAATGGTCCTGCGCTGCCCTGCCCACATCCAACGAGTTCCCGCCGCCTTCGCCAGCCTAGCTAGCATGCCACCCCCGAGAAAACGACAAAAATCGAGATGGCACATCTTTATTATTTTACTAGGTCAGAAAGAGCGCGCATGACGTTTTTCTCGTTTAAACGCTTTGTCGTGGGTGGCATGCTAGCTAGGCTTGAGATCAGTAGTTGAAACCATTACCTCTGTGGTCTCATGTTCTAAGCGTCTCTGAGCTAAGCAGCGGACAGACGGACTTGGCGAAACTATAAGGGTTCCTTGTTGACTTCGGAACCCTAAAAAATTACATGATTTTGGTTAAATTATTTTATTTGATTGAATGACGAACTATCGTTTAGTGTCAAGTAGTAAAATGCGGCTAACCATTCCCTCAGTAAACACTGCATTTAAGGGCCAAATGCGAAAGCAAAATGGGCGTGTGATAGCTTATATTACTGCCTGATGCGAGAGAAAGAGATGGGGCGGCGCGGGCGACTGAAACGACGCAAGCGTAAAACACACTTTATTTGATTGTGATTGTACTATTAATGTAAGTTCAATTCTGCTCTAATCAAAATTTGTAAAATATCAATCTCTTCTTTTTAAATCAAGTTTCGTGTTTCTATTATTCACCGTTTAGCAGTTCCAAGCGTTTATAAATAAAGACGGAGGCTACTTTGGCTTGTTTTTCTATCGAGAAAATGTGTTCTAATCGTGTTTTGGCTCTAATCAAAACTACAATTATAATTTCAATTTACACATATCCGCTAATCATACTCCTACTGTTAGTACTTCATGATATATGACGCTTTGAAGAATTCTATTTTTAATATGTAGATGACACGATTGTATCAAGACCTCCGCTTCTAAGTACCTAGTAGACAAGGTTGTATTACGTTATGCAACACAACCTGCCCACCAAATAATTTCTACTCTACACGTGTTTCGCTCCACCAAGGAGCATCCTCAGAAGTTAGACCGAGGTCTTGATACAATCGTGTCATCTACATATTAGTCATGGATTTCCGCAAAGTAACGCCTGATTCAATTAATTCTATTTTTTCACATAGCCTCTTAACATTATTGACCGTGATTTCAATCAATTGATTAATCTTCAACAAAGAATATTAACTAACGGTTCTATACATTATCTCGACATAATTGCCATTATAAGGCTGTTTTAATTATGACAATAATAACCTAATATTAAGAGTCGTAACTAACATTTATTGCTGTAGCAATAGCGCGTAGGTTTCCAAAGTGTAAGTTACAATTCAATGCATATGTTACCTTATTTATTACTTACTATGATCGTTTATTACACACGGCGACACATCAAGCTATACAAAACCAGCATAAGCTGGCCGCGCGTAAGTCGAGTAACGTATAGCATCGCGCGGCCAGCTTATGTTGGTTTTTTATAGCTTGATGTGTCGCCGTGCGTACATGCATAAACTCTCGACTATAATCAATTTCGGGGTGGTAAGAAACAATGCCAATCCTACTAATATTATAAATAAACGAGCGTTAACCCGCGACTTCGTCCGCACAAATTATATACCAGGTTTTAAGTCAGATCATAAGATATCAAACAAAAAAAGTTTCATCAAAATCGGTTCTGTAGTTTTTGCGTGATACTCGTTCAAACAAACAAACAAACACACAAACAAACAGACAGACAAAAAATCCAAAAATTGGTGAAATGGAATCAGGGACACCTAAAAACCATATCGTGACTTTTTTTTTGTTAATATCTTCAATGTACAGACAAATTTCCTGTTACAGTTTTATAATAGTATAGATAATGCGAAAGTTTGTGTGGATGGATGTTTGTGTGTAGGTTTTTGTGTAATTAACACGTCAGGTTACTCTTTCACGCAAAAAAACTACTAAACGGATTTCGATGAAATTTGGCATAGAGATAGACCATGGCCTGGATTAACACATATGGTACTTTTTATCCAGGTAACGCAGACAAAGTCGCGGGCAACAGCTAGTATAATAGGCACATACCAATTAGCTTTTCAAACGTGCAGATGCAGCAAGGCACACTTTTTCTTTATGAAGATTTCAGGGTTTATTTTAACGCCCTGTATAATTATACATGACTGGGTGATCTATTAATTAATAGATCACCCAGTCATTCTCGTGGGTGTCACAAAGCTATAAAAGGCGACTATAACTAAGGGATATAAAAGGTTTTTGAATAATGATGATATTCCATACTAAAACCGTCAAGGGGATGATCATACTGTCAAACTTAACAACTTTCTCTATGGGACCAACATCAAAATTGCGAAAAAAAATCTGCTGTCCCATACATTTTGGCTCGAGTAGTTTTGTATGGAACGGCAGATTTTTTTTTCGCGACCGCCTGTAATTGCGAGACAATAATTTCGAACTTAGAATGTTTGGGGTTCACACGAGACTACTTTCATGATTTTTAACAATCAAAATTAAAATCTAAAGTTATGTGAATTAAAATCCAAAGTTGCTGATTTCATGTTACCTCGCCCCCCGCAAAAAGTAGCAGAAATGTTTGTTAGTAGAATTACAGGCGTAACTAGTCCCTATATAAGTAGTCAAAGGTGATTTTACATGTTTTTTTACAATGGTTTTGAGGTATCCCTGATTCCATATCAACAATTTTTGGATTTTTTTGTCTGTCTGTTTGTGTGTTTGTTTGTTTGAACGAGCATCACGCAAAAACTACTGAACCGATTTTGATGAGACTTTTTTTGTTTGATAGCTTATGATCTGACTTAAAATCTGGTATATAATTTGTGCGGACAAAGTCGCGGGTTAACGCTCGTTTCAAATATAAAATCACTAGTCGTCTACACAATAAACGTGACATACAAGGCGCCGAAACGTTAGACGTTACAAAGCACTAAATCATTTCAGTGTCTACTCGCACGGCACTAAACCTGTAATTTTGTTGTCCTGCTCACTCTCCAAATTGATATTTATTACTAGTCCCGCACCAAAATTACACGTTTCTTTCGTCTGCCGTAAATTCTGAGAGTTGAGTTCTTTTTTTTGCAAGGTTAAAGGTAAAATTATGTATTTAACTTTGCATAAATTGCAATTGTGCTGTGTTGAGTACTTACTTACATTATTAAGGAAAAATTTGCGGGTGTGGTCTTCTGCTTCAAATAGCCCCATCAACACAGAGAGAAGAAGAGAAGAGACAACTTGATTAGAAAAGTGAGAAAAGTGAAAAAAGTGAGAAAATTTAAAACAGTGAGAAAAGTGAAAAAGTTGAGAAGGCCGGATGTGGGGGGAAACGAATGAGGAAGAGATAGGAATGTAGTTATTTATGGTTTTCTAGAGTAGTACTAGTATTGCCTATAGTTCTACCGGCCGAGGCGGTAGAAACACGGTTAAATTAATTTCCCGTAATAAGACTTGGTAACAGGGGTAGAAAACGTTAATTTCATCAACAGTGGGACATAAAATGTTGATTGTTGAAGAGCTACATGAGCTCATCCCGCCTTCCCCTTTCTACAATCGGACTTCCAGACGCACCGCGGGATATCACCCCTTTTTGGTTCACATCCCACATATCCGCACCAAGCGCCTTTCTGAATCTTTTACAATGCGTATAGCCAAGGAGTGGAATGCCCTGCCTGCGTCAGTATTTCCGAGCGCTTACAACCCGAATTCCTTTAAAGTACGAGCGAATAGGCTTCTTCTCGGTGAGCTCGCTACATCTTCGACCCCATCTTCGTCCTGAGGACTGGATTAGATTGAGGTCAAGAGCAAACTCATACGTAATAAAAAAAAATGTAACGCTGAATGAGCGAGATCAAAAATATAATTATCTACATCTACATCCAAATTGTAAAAAAATATTTAAAAAAAATACTCTAAAATCTATTTGTGATATTTAGACTCAGAGCAACAGCCTTTACATGTACAGGATGAAATTGATATCATTAGCATCCTTTTAAACTAAGAGTCTACCCATCAAACTGAACAATTTTTACTATGTGAGCAAACCGATCGGAGCAAATAAAAAATCTGCTGTTTCATACTAAACCGACTCGAATGTATGCAACATCAGATTTTTTTTTTGCTTCGATCACATTGCCGCCATAGTAAAAGTTGTTCAGTTCGATGGGTAGACTCTTAGACTTTAAAAGGATGCTAATGATATTAATTTCATCCTGTGCCTGTACTCACTGAGTGCCAAACTCTAAAAAAAATGTTTTTTTATTTTATTTTTAGTTTAACCAGTTGTTGTCTTTCTAAATAAAATAATTAATTTTGAAAACTTTCAAAATTTTGGATGTTTTCAGGCATGTTTCCGGAAGTATTTCTAAAACATTCCATAATTGCGGAAAACATTCCGAAGTTTTCACCTCCATTCAGGAGTGCGATTTTTGAAACTCATTCGCTGAGCTCAGCAGTTGAAAATATCAAAATTACTATGGAGATATGCATCTTTCTACTGCTGAGCTCAGCGAATGACATTCAAAAATCTCACTCCAGATTTCAGATCATCAAACAGAAGAACCTTCACAATGAAACCAACTTCGAAATCGAAAAAACTGATGTTTCATACAAAACTACAGTAGGTACCGACTCGACTCAAATGTATGGGACAGGTGTATTTTCTTCGCGATATCCATGTTTGCTTCATAGTGAAAGTTGTTCAGTTTGATGTTCTAACTAAAGCACTCCCTTAAGTATTACACGGATGTTTTGTTAAAGCCTTTACGTTTGGCTATACAACTAATATGATTTAAATAAAAAATTAATTAAATCAAACATCGTACAAGTACACTCGCAAACAAAACTCACAATAGAACGTTGGGAACTTTTTCCCATCTGTCAAAATTTTGATGGATCACTCTTTAAGCAAAGGATCCGATTTCATAATTTGTTTGGCGTACCGTCGCGTCCATTCTATTTGATTTCGATTGTGCCCCTCGATTAAATAGTTGGGAGTTTTTTATTAATATTCTCTTTCGACATTTCTATTTAGTTTTTTTTATATTGCAATGACTAAGTTTATCAAATAATAGGACAGTCATCATCATCATATAGTATGGCTTTTTTTTTTTTTTTTTTTTTGTGTTTTTCTGCACCTTGCGCCGTTTCCCCGGTGGAATTAAGGAAGTCCATAGATTAAACCCGGCAGCGGAAGACTGGCTCAAACACCTTGACCTTGAAATTTAGACCTCCCCGGGTCCAAGCAGGAAGATAAAAAAAAATACAAAAATTAGGACAGTACTTCTTACTTAAAATAAATTAATAAATAAAATAAATAACGCTTACAGGCACATACATTTTAATGATCCCATGTAAGTAAGTCTCAGGCTTTTTGTTATGGAAACCATACAACAACGGCACAAACATATAACATGTATGACCGAACCGGGATATCCCGGGAACCGGGAAATATTGTAAGAGTTTTACTTTAAATCGTAAAAAATCATAGTGCAATTTTTTATTATGCCCCCCGCCCCCCAAATTTTTTTTTATACTCTGGCACCAGGTTTCTGCCCACACGATAAGAAGAAGATTATATTCACGGTGCTACGGTAGCGAAAAACTAATCTTTGCACCCTTATTTTTTTATTACTGGAAAAGGAGTGTTTTCATGAAACTAAAAAATTTTTCCTGAGGAGCATGGGTCGAAAAACGAGATATTTTGCTGGATCTTCAATAGAAAATCAATCGGCTGATCTGCAATTTCGTATGGTAGGCTCGAAAATTTTTCTCGTTTTTTGACCCATGTTCCTTAGAGAAAGTATTATGTAGGCACTAATTACTCCGTGACTCATTTCAAGCGCTAAAAATGTAAAAATATTTCTTTTTCAGTTAGGGACAAAAATAATTACAAAAATAGACCTATCTACTTTTTATCTAAAGGACTACGGATAGAAAAAACAAACAGAAAAACACCTAGGCTACATAAAGGTAAAAAATATCCTCTAAAGCCCCTACTCGGGGCAGAGTGCCTAGGATGCTGGCACTAAAGTACTATAGTAGATTACACACCGAGGGCAGGAAAGTAAGAAAGGTCTCAGATCTCATGTAATCTGAGGCTTTCTTATTTACTGCCCGAGGTTAGTATACTATGTTTCTCCTCGACGGAGGCGGAAAGCGGCGTCTTCGTTTACCGGAGCGGGACGAAAGTTGACGCTTTCCGCTCGGAGAGATGAAAAGTATAATTCCTTATCCATTACTCGCATCTTTCGTCCCAAGGGATGAAATGAGATTTAGTATAACTATAACATTTTGACACCTTTCTCCTCAAATCAAAATCAATTCCCAAGGCAAACCGCTGCCACAAAGCTGGAGATTTTACAGCCAAATTAAAGCATAATAATAGTGAGGATCGTTTTAATGCCCATCATAAAACAGCACTTATTACGACGTTAAAAGGCTTTTATTACTTTGTCGAAGACAGGATGTATGAAACTGACTTTTATTCATATATTTCGCTTTCCTACTTTATTACCTACTTCATATCCTTGAGTAACTCTTTTCTATTCTATTTTTTTTAAAATGGCTGCCATCTTGGTAGTGATGATTTTGCCAATATCTAGTTTAAGGAGCAATTAGTGCTTGACATTGTACGGTAATGGAAATGGCGATCTCAAAGCCCTGTTTCTATACAAAAACACACCCGAAACCGCCATAAAATGGCGGAGCCGCGTGGCTACTAAAATCGCGAGCCGAACGAAAGACGTCTACTCGAGAGACCTCTAGCCACGCGACTCCTTGAGTAACTCTGAACATGAGGAGTTTTTTGACAGTTAGTAAAACGTAGAACAACATTTACCGCAACAGATGGCGTTGACTTGATTTGGATGCAAAGACGATAACTTAGGCTACAAATTAAAATGCTTACAAAAAAACAATAATGTTTACTGTTTTATTATCTGCAAGGTTGCTCATATATCTAGCGTCAACGCCATCTATCGAGCCATTTGAAACTATTGTATCATTTTAATTAGCTTTCGGAAGTCAAGATAAATTACTACGGAACCCTATATTAAGCGTACACACTCAATTGACCGGTTTTTTTTTTCTAAAATAGATATACTTTTCTTATTGATATCGTGTTCTTTTTTTTAAATCTGTTTAGAATAGTTCGGATGAGAGGAAGCAGTGGTCATATAATCTTATTCAAATGTCAAATATCTATAATTAATGCGGTAACAAGAATCCCTGGGAGACGGACAGTCGAAGACAAAAGTGTTACAATGAAATATCACCGGTGTTTCATAAGTAGGTACATTTTATTACTTATACTTTAAACATTCAAGGAACCTCTAGTATGTATCTAATCACAAAAGATATGACTAAAAATATGACTTTTGACTTGACCTGATAGAAATATGACAGAAGATTTTGTTATCTCTTCTTTAACAAATAATGTAATGTTAATAATACATTGTATTTCTTAAATTTAATATATATTATTATAACAATTTTCAAAAATTTTTAAGCTCGACTCGAGGTCGGTTGTTTTGAACAAGGTACGGACTTACGCCAAGTATCCTTGCTCTGGAAGGGAATGAAGATCGTGTGTGTCTCTTTGTATGTTGTGGATCGTGATTGTGTTTTGTGTGTTGCTTGAGGAAGCGCGTAGGGGTAGGTTTTGTGTGATAGGTTGTAGATTAAGATCTCGATTATTTTGCAGTGTAAGAGAAGTTGGATTTAGGAAACGGCAAACTATAGAGCAAGTGTCTATAACTATTGATTTTTTGATGTATGTTTTTTCGTGAAGGTCTAATAGTTTGAGGGCTGTTTTCAAAGATTTAGGTATGACACCTGTTGAAGAGATAATGATTGGAATGATTCTGACGGTGTTTTGGTGCCACATTTGTTTTATAGCTATATGTATAGCTATTATTGTATAAGCTTTGCAAGCACTTTACATTTAATTTTAAATTAACATTAGCGGATTCCTGTAATTGGTCTTTTCCTGTAATTCTATGTTCATAGTTTGTAACCATTCGTTTGTAATTTGACTGTTAGTTTCCCGAATAAAAATATATTTAAATTTATTTATTTATAATTTTCTGAGAAACTTCCTAACAAAGAGACCAATTTGCCCAATAATTGGTCAGCGGTTGCTGAAATTGAATGGATGGTATGGACAAACTACCTATGTACCTAATGCTTATACTGTAAGGGGTATTGTTTTCTGAAATAAATGAATTTATTTTGTTGAACAGATCACAGAAATAAAAATGACAAACAAAAAGTTTGCTTACATTCTAAACTTGACCCAAAGTAATGTTTACAGCATGCCCGGATACAAAATAAATTATTTCAAAAAAGTGAAGTTAAGATCTTAATTATTACTAACGAAATAATTTTACAACAGGCTTGTGATATCAAAAATTAAAACTAATACCTGTATTTATATAAACGGTCAATTATTTTGATGCATATAAGATACAATAAGTGGACGCTTAACGTTGAAGTTGAATCGTCCAGCTTAGCTGGAAAACTCGTTCTCGAGTCACCGATAGACAGGGAGCCCGATTGCGCTAAGTTAAAATATCGAAGTTCTATTCTTATCTAATTTCAGTTCTAATCACATTTCAATCCAATTAGTATTCAACTGTGCTGAATTCCGCATCGCGCTAAACTCTATGTAACTGACAGCCAATAACGTCTGAGCGATCTGTCAAAACGGCTATAACAGCTGTCAAGAGCAGTATCGCGATTAGTGCAATAACAAATGTGTCAAAAGTTATGGTTCTTACGTAGTCCAATAACAGTTCAATCACCGAATATTTACCGCGATTGCAGCCCAGCTTCAAGAAAACAGTTTCGTGCGCAAGTGTATGGAAATGTCATCAATCTTACAGCCGTCATTAGATAGTATTTATTTTTTTAGACAAATATTTAGTTTTGTTGAAAGCTGCCGTGCAGGTGGCAGACCTGACCAGACCCTATGAGATATCATATTATATTATGAGTTTATGACGCACACGATTCATATTTATTTAGTTTTTTTTAGAATCGAAGAGAGACTTATTTTATCAAAGGTGGTCCTGTGAGCGTGACAAATAAAATAGCAAGTAGGTATAAAGTAGGATAACTTTCATGTCATTTATAGTAAAAAGTTGCAACAAATTGATTTATGCAATAGCTTTACAGCTGCCTATAATTATTGTAATAAAAATAATAAAATACAACAAAAAACAACAACAAAACAAAATTTTTTTATTCTTCTCACCACAAACACAAAAGTAATAAAAACAAATAAAAATATTAAATTAAGTACAGGAGTTTGTGGGTGGAGACTGGTGCTTGGTAAGTATGTGTACTCATAGATTAATATGTATATTGGATATAGATAGGTAACTCTACTTTATTGCGTTTCCGCTTATTGGCACTAGGGGGCGCCACATTATGAAATAAATTGAAAAAGACGATCGGCTGACACGAGGATCGAACCTTAGCTACCCGGACCGTGAGCCGGTTGTCTAGGCCGCTAGACCAACAAGACAGTGATTTATATGGGCGAAATCTCTCACTACTACAGCGTAGCGCGTAAGGAGTAGTGCGCTGTTTCTCCGATATGAACCCTAGTTCAACACATAGTGCTTCGAAACATAACCGATAGATGGCGGCAGCTGTTTATGGAAAATCAGCGTTCCACTTAGTTTGTACTAAGATAACATAGTATGTGTGTACTTGAGTACACACACTTGTACTTCAAGTCACCAGGTCTTCTCCTGCCAGAAGTAAGAATTAAGAAGTCGGTACATTAATTTTAATGTTTAAACTAAAGTTAATTTACAAATCAACGTAATAGATTATTCTTTTTTAAGAGTTTAGTGAGCACTTAAATTAGGAATTTGGCTTTGTATAGAGTGTAACAAATCACCCTAATAATCAGCTGTTACAGGAGGTCTAAAAAAACTCTGACACAAGGGCTTGCATAAGAAGAAGAAGCTTTTCATACGAAACTACAGTAAGTACCTATTCAACTCAAATATTATATGGGACAGCTGATTTTGTTAATCTTTTCTCGTTGTTGCCTCCATAATAAAAGTTGTTCAGATTAATGATCTGACTTGTAATGGTTTATAAAAAAAACCACCCCTTTAAATATTACCTACTAGGGTGTAAACATTTTTTTTTAATTATAAATAAATGTACTCTTGCTTGTTGCACTGCATTACCGCCTGTGTCAAGTAGTTTATGGGAGAATCTTTCCAGGGATTGTTTTTGGTCAAGAACAAAAAGAGATTGTGGATTGCGGAGCGTCGTGGCAAGCAAAAAGTGGGCGCGCGAAAACCACGCGAGACAAGTGCTCGCGTCAGAACCTACAACGTGACTCCTCGTAAACATTGTTGCTGCTAATGCTTCAAATAGTTAAACTAAAAACTACCTTATGAATAGCACACTATGAATCCAGGGTCTAAATAAAAAATACTTATACAGGGTGAAATTGATATCATTAGCACCTCTTAAACTAAGAGAAGAAGAAGAAGCAAAAAAAAATCTGCTGCTGCATACATTTGAGTCGAGTAGGCAATGGGCATTGCAGTTTAGTATCGAACAGAAGATTTTTTTATTTGCTCCGATCGGTTTGCTTCCATAGTAAAACTTGTTCAGTTTGATGGGTAGACTCTTAGTATAAAAGGATGCTAATGATATCAATTTCATCCTGTATAAGTATTTTTTATTTAGACCCTGGATTCATAGTGTGCTTTTTATAAGGTAGTCCTTCTAGCGCAGTCCGGTAAAAAATCATAAAATTATTGAGTTTTTTATCCACTACACTTATTATTATTAACTTTCACATAATTTTAGGTTACATCTTCCAACCCCCTACATTAGCACGCTATCACACACACACACACACACACACACACACATCCCCACACGTACATCATCCAATTTAAGGTGAATCATAAAAAGGCACTATCAGAGGCTTAGGGCGTCAGTTTCCCATTTATTTTTTATTTATTTTTCCCCACACTTGCAGGGCTGGTGCAGTAAACTTGAAATCGTAAAGTTACGATGTCTGGCCCCTGTTCGTGCCCCTACCATGTGTCTCTAAGGGTCATCAATTTTTAAAACATCATACTACGAGCACATAATCTACATTATCACTCCATCTTCTGCCACCGTGGTCTAATGGTTAAGAGCATTGGCTCTCGACACGGAGGTCGTGGGTTAGATTCCCACGGGGGACCACTAGTGATATGTCTCTTTGTGCGTTTTTCCCCAGTTGGTTAGGACATTGCAGGCTGAATCACCTGATTGTCTGAAAAGAAAAATCAATCCGTGCTTCGGATGGCAAGTTAAGCCGTTGGTCCCGACTACTATCTCTGGTCGTAGTAGCCGTTACATAAGAACTACGTCAGAGGCTGTAAGGCGGTCTGAGAAAACTCTGACACCAGGGCTCTGCCCAGACGATAAGAAAGAAAGAACTCCATCTTCTTCTTATCGTGTTGGCAGCAAGCCCTGGTGTCAGAGTTTTTTCAGACCGCCTTACGGCCTCTGACGTAGTTCTTATGTAACGGCTACTACGACCAGAGACAGTAGCCGGGTCCAACGGCTTAACGTGCCATCCGAAGCACGGATTGATTTTTCTTTTCAGACAATCAGGTGATTCAGCCTGCAATGTCCTAACCACCTGGGAAAAAACGCACAAAGAGACATATCACTAGGTGTCCCCCGTGGGAATCTAACCCACGACCTCCGTGTCGAGAGCCCAACCACGGAGGCTCTATCTATATTCCATCATTATTGTTTAATCAGAAACCGCACAAAACATTAGTTTAGATCAGCCACTTAAACTAAGACTCTTCATATAAAACTGAATTACTTTTACGAAGGGAGTAATACTAAAATCACAAAAAAAACCAGCAGCTCTATACAAAACTGGAATTATGAAACTAGGTTTAGTTAAAATTACATTGCAACATTGGCGTATCATAGGAAACTAGTCACTTTTAGCCTTCAGGATCTGCGTCAGTATTTCCGAACGCTTACAACCCGAGTGAATAGGCATCTTCTGGGTAAGCTCGCTACATCTTCGATCCCATCTTTGTCTTGAGGATTGGATTGAGGTCAAGAGCAAACCGATCTGTAATTTAAATAAAAATGACCTTCAGGTCTTCAGGATGCTGTTGGCACTGCCCAGGAACAGAGATGCAGCTTTTTTTGACCTGCGAGTAGTTCACCTGTGCTTTAGCAAACATCTCGTGTCAAATGTATCAAACAGCAGAATTCTTTTTCATTTTATTTCTCACCAGTTTCTCACTTCTAATAAAGTGAAAGTAACTAATAGTAGGGGTGGTCCTACATTAATGTAAAGGACGACACTGGTTCATTTTTCACTAGTTCCAATTGGTCACGGTGGCTGGGTGCGTTTTTTGCTGCATTTCTATATTCTGTGTAATGTGAGGGTCAGAAAATTACACCTTTGCTTTTATTTTTGGAGCTCTTCGATATGGGTTTTAAGTTTGGAGAGTTTTTGGATATAAATTTATTGTATGTGAAAGTAAAAGTTATTTGAAAATTCGATAGTTTTTTGAACTCATTATTATTCATAGCATAGCATTATGCTCACGACTATATTTCCCGAGGGGATAGTCAGAGATATTCTGAAACCTCAGAACATTCACGGTTCACTTTTATTATTCATCGTTAATATAGGGTCCTTCATAATATGCTGACACTTTTTTAAGGGGTTGATCAGACCATCAAACTGAATTACTTTCTCTATGGCACCAACATCGAAATCGCGAAAAAAAAACGCAGCTGTCCAATACATTTGGCTCGATGTTGCATACATTTGAGTCGAGTCGGCACGGCACGGCACTGTAGTTTAGTATGGAACATCTGATTTTTTTCGCTCCGATCGGTTTGCTCCCATAGTAAAAGTTGTTCAGTTTGATGGAAAGACTCTTAGTTTAAAAGGATGCTTATGATATCAATTTCACCCTGTATATGCAGAAACATTTATAAATAGGAAAGGGAGAAGGGGATGTGTTTCGTAGTCAAATTATTTAAGAATTACTTTTCTATGGTCTAAAATGCTCTGCTTAACCCACAGACCACTTGTCTGTGGCTTAACCACACCCTCCTATCCACTCCAAAGTCGGTCAAACTCTTCATCAAAGTAAAGATTACGTCTCCCCACTAATAAAGCATTGATGGCCAATACTCGGACACAAGTACCTATACCTAGGTACCTACAGGGGTGGAAGTTAATGCTAGGGGTTGTTTTATGAGCCGTTTCATTTTACAGTTACGTACGCAATATGGTATGAGGGGTGAGAAATTTTTTGATGACAAAATTTCGTAACTTGCAATTTGATGAACAACACTTTTCTTCGTGGATGTATCTTAAAATTGTGACTCAATCGTGGTGTCGATGATTGTGCCAGTGTCTAATAAGGTCCACCACACACATACGGAATTATGATCCGGAATCCTGATTCAGGATTCAGTGTTGTCAACTATGGTTACAAAAAATACTAGAGTGCTGTTTGAAAAATGTCTAAAATAAAAATGAATGAAATGCCAAATTACTGACAATTGTATTTTTAGGTATTCATTAAAACGAAACAAACAATTTCTAAACATGATAAATACTATCATGTGATGACGTTGCGATGATGATTTGTAAATTGTATTTCAATATTATGCAACTATATCAAAAGACTATCGACAGTTTTAGCAATAGACATAAAATCTGCATACAAAATGGTATAAAGCGTTATCACACAAGCGATTTTCGCAACTATACCGCAACGACGTCGCAACTGCACCGTCACGATACGGTATCGTTCCATCAACGCCTACGCTCAAAAATCACTTGTTTGATATGACTGAAAATCTTTAAAAAATAACACCTAAGACATCAAAAAATCACTAGATCTAGTGAAAAAGTCTCTGAAAGCGGCAACACTCCATCCGGAATTTAATTCCGAATCAGGTTTATTCCGGATGTATGTGGCGGATCTAAATAGCGAATGTGCTTGACGTTGTTCGGTAATAAATATTTCGTTGATCTCAAAGATTGTCTTTGTACAAAAAGAAACTTGAGCCACCATAAAATGGCTGAACCACGTGGCCACCTAACCCGCGCGCGAAACACGTCCATCCGTGAATCCTCTACCCACGCGACTCCCGTGGATATCTTACCGAGATGACTGATCTGAACTTTATTATAAGGTCTAACAAAATTAGCTGAAACTATTTTAAGGAGATGATCAGACCATCAAACTGAACAACTTTCTTTATGGGACCAATATCGAAATCGCGAAAAAAAACAGCTGTCCCATACATTTCGGTCAAGTCAGTCGAGTTATGCTTGCAGTTTTGTATGGGACAGCAGTTTTGTATGGGAAAGCAGTTTTTTTCGCGATTTCGATAGAGGTCCCATAGAGAAAGTTGTTCAGTTTGATGGTTTTTTTAGACCGTGTATTATTCAGTTGTGGCAAAGTTACTGACGAAACCGAAAAGGATAATAAATGGTCATAAGCTTATGTATGTATGTTCTTTACACCTTGTATAACCCCATGACTTCCTACAATACGTTTTTTTTTAATGAATAAACGATGTACTTTCCAAGAACATTGTATAGGTATATTCTATAGGGTGTGTACTTTCAAATTACCCCTTTTTTTCAGAAATCGTTAACCGCTCTCAGCTGGTAATTATGTTAAAGTAGGTATTTAACAGCAGCATTCAATGTTAACCATTATGTGCAATTAAGGTTCAAATTGCAATGAAATTGAGAAGATCATTTGTCAGTGTTTACGTGTGTAGGTATGGGAAACAAAAGTTGAACTTTAAAATAAAAAAAGTTTTTACATTTCACAGTGAATTCATCTTTCATTATAGAGTAATTAACATCGAAATGTCGAAAAATGTAATTTATTATTCCGTAGATACCTTCAGTTCGTTGCTACTCGACCCAAATGATCTGAAGGGGTGAAGGGGCTTTAGGATGTACCTAGGCATCTATGTTCAAACCTAAAATTACTTTGAACGCTATATTTAAAAAATACATAAGGTATATATTTATCTTTGTGTTGGCTTCTTAAAAAACAAAAAATAAAATAAGTTATTGTACTTTCTTTATTTTATTAAGATTTATAAATCCGTAATGAGCGGCGGCGTGACATAAAATTAAAAAAAAATATATATCTTGGACATTGTCACACAAATTATCTAGTCACATTTAAAGTACCTGGACTTGTATTATGATGACTAGACAACAATATAGAATACATATATAGATACAAACATCCATGACTCGGGTACAAATATTCATATTCATCATATAAATATTTGTCCCTTGCGGGATTCGAACCCGCAACCCTCGGCACAGCAGGCAGGTTCACTACAGACCGGGCCGAAAATAGCATAAAATATTTCATTAGGTTCAATATTTTATCATTCCATTTGCCATTGTCTTATTGCAAAATCTAAAATGCATACACTGCACTTATTATTTCAAAAAATAACGATGTTGCACAAGACTTTTCTGACGAAAAGCGATACGGCGACGTCTTGGCGACGCATCGCACCGCTTGCTTGCTTCATTGAAAATGTTCACTATCTTTTTCTATGGAAAACAAACACAATTTGGGTCTGCCACGAAATTCGATTTTTTTTCGATCCAATGTCAACTCTATTCCAATTAATATAAGAGATAAGTGTACTTTTTGCAACCATCAGCAGCAAGGCTGATTCAGTGTTTATGGGGTGTAAGAGCATGTCTGTGATGGAGATGGACCAGGTCTGCCTGCATAACTTCAGTCGGTTTAGAAGTTACTGATGTTTAAAGGTCATTAAAAATTTAACAATCGTATGATATTATTGTAGTGTGCACTGTTGCTATGTGAACAGTACAAAAACTGACATGAACTGCCAGTCGGTTTAGGAGATACAGCCGTTCAAAGGACGGACCTTTGAATGGCTGTAACTCCTAAACCGACATATGACCCATGCCAGTTTTTGTATTGTTCAGCCTTGCAGCTGATCGTTACGTTAATCGTCAGTAACTTCTAAACCGACTGAAGTTATGCAGGCACACCTAGTCCATCCCCATCACAGAGATGCTCTGCACCCCATAAACACTGAATCAGCCTTGCTGCTGGCGGTTGCAAAAAGTACACTTATCTCTTAGTCTAAATGAAGTTCGGACGGAAACGGTCACGATATATCGAAAATCGAAACTCCGAGTATATAGGGCCTGTCTTCTGGTATATATTTTATTCAACTTTACTTTTTGCCGTATTTAATGTAACATTAAGTTTAGCAATGTACACTTAACTTGCCATTTACGTTTCGCACGGAGGCGTGACTTTGGCAATCACACTGCCTTTATTGTGTTCGAGACCGTTGCCGTTATTTAACTTTATTTTGTTGTAAACTTTTTTTACTCTTACGTATCTAACCGTTTGTATGGGTACAAAATATGTAGACAAGAATTTTGCTAAATTAACTATTTGCCTGTACCCAAGTACCAAAATCAAAAATCAAAATACCAATATTTTTTTTTTCAAAAAAATATATTTTTTTTTTTTACCCAACGAAAAGTGTTCATTTCATACTTACAAGCAGTCAAGAAAACTTGTACCTAATCGAACTTTTTCATTTGCAAGATCTCTATACATCTTCTATAGATATGTTCTATTATATCTACAGAGTTCGCGACTCAAATGTATGAAACAGCAGATTTTTTTTTGCTCCAATCGGTTTGCTGCCATAGTAAAAGTTGTTCAGTGCGATGGGTAGACTCTTAGTTTAAAAGGATGCTAATGATATCAATTTCACCCTGTATATGTTCTATTATATCTAGATATCTATCTATCCGTATAATAAAATTGTAAACTTGTAGATCATTGAAGAAAAGATCAATGTTTGCAAGAGAAAATTCATAATAACTTATGTTACCTCGTATAGCTGCTGGTGGTCGGGCTTTCAATTCACGTTTGGCATCTAAGTTGTGATCTCCTACTCGCTTTGATTATTTATTACAAGGACTAGCCTTGCGATAGCATTTCCCCTCTGCCACGGTATAAGAACAATAGATCATGTGCATTTACACTCAATTTTATACCTTATCACTAAACAAGATAGCCTATGATTGCGAAACAATAACTTCGAACTTATCACGTTTAGGGTTCACACGAGACTACTTTTCATGATTTTTATCATTCAAAATTAGAATCTAAAGTTATGGGGAATAAAATCCAAAGTTGCGGATTTCATGTTATATCGCCCCCCGGAAAAAGTGGCAGAAACGTTTGTTAGTAGAATTACACGCGTAACTAGTACCCATAGTACATAATATATAAGTAAGACTACAAATTTGATCACAGCTACTCGCCTCAAAAATACATATTTGACTGACTACACGAGTTCTCCATGCTGGATGGATAGCCGCCAAATCCTTCAACACCTTTTCATATGGCGCTTTTATAAAAATAAGACTTAAAATTGGCAAGAAGCTGTAAACATTATTTAGTCAGAAGAAGGTGGACTTTTAAAATAAAAACACTTAGTTATACCTACCTAATAAATGTTTTAAAACACCGTTTAACTACAAAACCTTTTCCCTAGAGGTCCGCTCTAATCCTAAAAGCGCCTGTGCGGAACACAATCGTTCGGACAGAGCCTTTTACCATCATCCTGTACTTGACGACCATTAGGGAAAGCTCATACTTACAGCTTATTAAAGACTAGCTTTTGCCCGCGACTTCGTCTGCGTGGACATGTAATTTTGTCTAATATCTCGTCTAAGATCATAAAGGTCATGGTCAGAACCAAGTCTAGGAATCCTAGCATGTAACATTAGAATGGCGATTAATTTATGGGCTGATAAAAGACACAGGCTAGGATGCTCTGGCCTCTCGGTTCTGCAACACTGCAGGAAATTCATCAGCAATATAGCACCAGGGAAGGTCGTGATTTGAAGATAGTGTAAAAGGCGAGAGTTTGAGGGCCTCATAATCATCATCATCATCTCAGCCGATGGACGTCCACTGCTGGACATAGGCTTCCCCCAAGGTTCGCCACAATCCAACTCATCTAATGGGTTTCCGCCGCCTTCACCAGGTAGTCAATCGACCTTGTAAGGGGCCTACTCACAGCCACGCTGCGCTTTACGGTTCGAGGCCGCCACTCGAGAACTTTTCGGCCCCATCGGCCATCGGTTCTGCGAGCAATGTGGGGCACCCAGTTTAGATTAGCAATTCTTTGAAGTCAGTTACTCTGGTTCTTCTGCGGATATCTTCATTTCTGATTCGATCTCGCAGGGTAACTCCGAGCATAGCCCTCTCCATTGCCCTTTGGGTGACTTTCAGCCATTTTTATTGTGGGCGTCCATGTTCGGCAATTTCGATGACAAAAATTACAATGTAATTTCAAGAATCGTCTAGCTAGATTAAAAATCCTAATCCAACATATGGTCCTCGTCAATATGCTGACGGTTTTGTAAAGGGATGATCGGACCATCAAACTGAACAACTTCCTCTATGGCACTAACTATGAAATAGCAAAAAAAATCTGCCGTTTTCGTCGAAAAGGTATTGACATCCTACTTCCTACTTCCTATCCTACTAATATTATAAATGCGAAAGTTTGTGTGGATGGATGTTTGTTACTCTTTCACGTAAAAACTACTGAACGAATTTCGATGAAATTTGGCATATCTACATCTTATCCGGGTAACGCAGACGAAGTCGCGGGCAGCAGCTAGTTTTCTATAAAGAACAGCAGATTTTTTTTCGGTTTCAATGCTGGCTCAAAAGTGAAAGTTATTCAGTTTAATGGGCTGAAGCAACCTATCCGAAATTTAACGGATAAGTACAATTTTACACCTTGTATAAAAAACACAGAATGGTCAAATCCTGTTAAAACAGTCTGTTCTTAACAGACAAGTTAAAAGCCTACATTCTACAAGTTTTCTGATTACACACTCCAGTACATACTTAACTTTGGATTAAGTCGTTATTAACCTGTATCCGGTTAAAATTAACCGTTAAATTTGCATTTTATTGACTTGCAATGTTCACTGAGTTCTGATGTTTATGTTAGTTTGATTGGGTTTCTAGTCTGTTGTTTTATCTAGTTTTAAAACGTATGGGTCATCATCATCATCATCACAGCCTATAATACGTCCCACTGCAGGGCACAGGTCTACCCTCCTCCGTCAGTCCACCACGCGTGCCCAATGCGGATTGGTACACTTCACATATCTACGCATCGGAATTTCTTCTTCAGCGTATGCAGGTTTCCTCGCGATGTTTTCCTTCACCGTTTGAGAGCAGTCGGTATTGCGTACATAAGTTAGAACAAATCATTGGTAAGTACATTGCATGTTGTTTGTGCGGATTTGAACCCGGACCCACATGATTGGGTGTCCATACCTCTCCGCAACGCGTCACCGACGCTTATAGTACCTAATGGAGTAAGGATAAAAGAAATTTAAAAAAATTCTGATTTTTATTTTATTCTATAGGTATACAACCATAATGGACAACCACTGCTTCGGAAGTTCGGGTGTTATTGTAGAGAGAATGCGAACAGAAAAAGAATATAAATAAATAAAAGGATATCAGCCGCAATAAAATAACCTAAGTTATTTCAATTAATTTTAGCAGCAATTTTTTGTGAATTCATACCACCACCGCGATCGTTTTGTATGGTGATGATAAATTAAACTTTACAATTTATACAGATATTTTGGTCAATACTGACTGATGCAGTGTTAGCCCAGTCATTTTACGGTTTGAGCCGGAACTAATTTATTAATAATTCACATTTTTTTCGGTATAGTACTTAAGAGCCAATTTGAGCTTAGAAATGCACCAAAATTTTAAAAAAATTCCTTCAGCAACAGTTCCACATTTTAAATTTAGCCATTAAGTCGTTATAAAAATCCGGATGGTAATTTTTTTTTGCACATATTTAAGGCATTACTATTATACATACTTCAAACATCGTGTAAATATTTTTGTCTACTAAGAATGCATTTTTCAAAACCGAAAAATACATTCGTATTTTCTAATAAAAACCTCATTTTTTAAATTTGTATGCCTATTATTGCTCAAATATAATTTATATTGTAAAATCTAATTCAAATGAGTGCATTGGTATTAACATTATTAATTTAAAAGGCTTCTGGGACTCACAATTTGTTTTCTATGTTGCGTAGTGAATTTTTTTTAATATGTTTTCAGACAGTCTCTTTGTCACTAAGTGCCGGTTGCAGTTTAAAAGTCCAATTAATAATTACTTCCCACCTCTCCTAACGAAACTCCGTAAAATGACTGGGCTATGTTGCATATCTTGTAGATGACACACTATGTTTACAAGATTGTCCATCAACCTGTATTATAGGTAGGTACTTGATTTATCAATACAACATACACTATCACGTAGACCTCCGTTTTAATTAATGAAAGTTACATACTAATTATAATTTGTTCAAAAATTATCTTCAGTTGTCAATCCAGTTTTAGATTATCATTTCTTGTTTTGATTTAAGGCACCCGTATACCGCATTATTAATAAGCAACTAGTATAAGTACTATATAAATTATTGGATAGCCCTCTCCATTGCCCTTTGGGGGACTTTCAGCCTTTTTATGAGGCCTTGAACGACCATGTCTCTGCGAGTTCCTCACTTTGGGAACTTCTCCGGAGACTCCAACAACCATCCTCGTTTTGTACGCACGGCGAATCGTCAAGCTATACAAAACCAACATAAGCTGGCCGCGCGACGCTATACGTCCCCCAAAGGGCAATGGAGTGGGCTATGCTCGGACTTTCCCTGCGAGATCGAATTGGAAATGAAGAGATCCGCAGAAGAACCAGAGTAACTGACATAGCCCAAAGAATTGCTAAACTAAAGTGGCGAGCAATGTGCCCCGCCCGCACATTGCTCGCAGAACCGATGGCCGATGGAGCCGAAAAGTTCTCGAGTGGCGACCGCGTACTGGGTACCGTGGGTATTTCGATATTGGTCCCATAGTAAAATTTGTTCAGTTTGATGGTCTTAACCACCCCCTTAAATGTAAATTTGTATTTTTGTAACATCCTGTGTATTAATATATATAATATATAATCTGTATAACCTCTACCTATATTTGATAATTTAAAAAATTCAAATGTTAATTAACAGTTATACGTATCAGTGCTTAGGTTTACCTATGTTATTTTGTTGTTTATTTTAATCAGGAATCAAAGAGGGGGGATTCTGCCAGGCTCCTGGGTACGGCGCTCCAAGGCGCCGCGAGGCCTTAAATGAGGTGTTTTCTTTATAGGGTTTTTAACCGACTTCAAAAAAGGAGGAGGTTTCTCAATTCGACCGTATATATATATTTATTTTTGTGTGTTCCCAAATAACTTCGTCGTTTATGAACCGATTTTGATGATTCTTTTTTGTTGGAAAGTACATATTCCAAGGGTAATACCATGATGAGGAAACCAGGATCTGATGATGGCATCCCAGATAAATCGAGGGGAACCTTTGTAAATCGTAGTGCCGGCTAGTGTTTTTGTTAATTTAAAGCACTACTATTAAATTGAACTAACGAATTGACGCGAATTGACAGCGACTTCGATAAAACAAATTAATGTTCTTATGATGCGAACGAAAAAGTCATCGGCTGCAATATTATTTTTTAACTTTTTAGTTTTTTTGAACGCGGTTTTATTACTTACTTTATTCATTGTTTTACCCCCTTAAATGTTTATTTGTATTTTTGTAACACCCTGTAGTTACAACATAGAACTATGTACTCTAGCAGTTTCACCATTGACATGGTAACATTATGACCTTTCAAACTATTTGTTTAACATTAAACGATATCGGTATTAAATCTCACCAGCGCAGCGTTCACGCGAGACTCGAATCGTGACAATTTGTATCAATTATCTGTTCACCTGTCTGTCTGTTCACCGCCAAAAGGAGTTCGTTTAATCTGGCTCCTACTTTCCGGGGTGCATCTGTCCCTGTTTCCGACAGTCTTGAGCTTCTTGGCATGAGGTTGACTACAAAACTCAACTTCGGCGCTGACATCGAGTCTAAGGCTCAAACTGCGGCCAAAAAGCTGGGCATCTTAAACAAAGTGAAGCGGTACTTCACTCCTGGACAGCTCTTAATGTTGTATAAAGCTCAGATCCGATCTTGTATGAAGTATTGCTGCCACATGTGGGATGGCTCAGCCAAGTATCAACTAGACACACTGGACTCGTTTGAACGCAGAGCCAGGAGACTCATTGGCGATTGACAAGCTGGTTGAGACCAATCTTCAAAGCCTAGCCCACCGCCGCAGAGTAGCGTGCTTGTCGGTCTTCTACAGATTGTACTTCGGTGAATGTGCCTAGGAGCTGCATGAGCTCATCCCGCCTTCCCCTTTCTACTATCGGACTTTCAGACGCACCGCGGGATACCACCCCTTCTTGGTTGATATCCCACAAATCCGCACTAAGCGCCTTTCTGATTCTTTTATAATGCGCACAGCCAAGGAGAGGAATGCCCTGCCTGCGTCAGTATTTCCGAGCGCTTACAACCCGAAATACTTTAAAGTACGAGTGAATAGGAATCTTCTGGGTAAGCTCGCTACATCTTCGACCCCATCTTTGTCCTGAGGACAAGATTGAGGACAAAGGCAAACCCATTTGAAAAAAAAAATCTTACTTTAAATCTGGTATATAATTTGTGCGGACGAAGTCGCGGTTTTACGCTAGTATATTATAAAAGCTGAAAGTTTCTCAGCGCATGCTCCCAACACAGGGAGGAATGATGGGCTACTATGAAGTTTGAGTCATGGTTGCTTTGGCAGGTAGCAGGTTAAAATTGTCTGGCCAGGGGTTGGAAGTATCAAAACTGTCGGACTACTGAGGAAACATGTATAAAATTCAGCTTTTATACTCTAACGTAACGTAACTCTCTGATAAATAAATAAATACCTAAGTTAGTATATTTACAATGCCAGATACCCTTAAACTTTAATAAATTTTCCACCATTCCTACCTGATTATTACCTCTATATCTAATTATAACTCTTTCTAGGTCTTCCTCTGCCTCTCTTCCTCTCTATCTTCCCTTCCAGTAAGGTTTTAAAGAAACTGTCATTTCGTATCAGAGTTATCTGGCCCAAGTGAAGGAAAAGGTTGATGTCGTGTTGAATCAAGAACTCAAGAGACTAGCGGCAAAGAGACAGGATTGGCGAACACTCCACCGACAAGAGCGTAGCTCTTTAATTAGATGATGATGATCTAATTATAAAAAAAAAAATTAAACATGTCTATTTTACGCGGACGAAGTCGCCTTATAAGATGTAATTTTCAAATTTGAAAATTTTGACAAAATTGGCATTTGGTAGTGAAGATGTAAAGAAGGTAATGGTTCGATGGTAATGGACCAAGAGAGATATGTCAAAACCGCTCAAAATGGAGATCCATAGTCTCTGCCTACCCCTCTGGAAAAAAGGCGTGAGTTTATTGAATATACAGTTTGTTAGGGTAAACAGTTGCATTACGTTAAGGGGTATGTGACCCATGATACTGAACAATTTTCAGGAAATTAAAAAATGTTTGTGCTTCCCATACTAAATGCAACCAGCTAATCGAACTTTTGTATGAAAAGTCAAAAAAAAAATTGCGAATTTCCTATAGGTTTCTTTAGAAAAGTTGTTCAGTGTCATGGGTACAATTACTCTTTAAAGTAATGCATCTGTTTGCCCTAACATCCTGTATGTATGGCTAAGAAGTAATTTTGTTCCTAAAAAAATAATTTATAACAAGAATTAGACGACAATCTTGTTAGTAATGAACGATTCTTGAATCTCGACAGATCACAAGTTTGTAGCATAGCACCACACCTGTTTCCCGGAAACATTCTGTAAAATATTGCTCATTAGGCAGCTTAGGTGCATACAACTTTTGTGCAACTTAGTTTTTATGAATGTCAATACAGGGTGTAAAATTAAATAAGACACTTACTGAAAGGGGTGTTTCAGACCATCAAACTTTAAAACGTTTACTATTGTACCAACTTTTGTTTTTCTCGATGTTTGCTCAATAAAGGAAAGTTGTTCAGTTTGATG
Organism: Agonopterix arenella; assembly: GCA_927399405.1. Lineage (NCBI taxonomy): Eukaryota > Metazoa > Arthropoda > Insecta > Lepidoptera > Depressariidae > Agonopterix > Agonopterix arenella. The sequence continues at coordinate 758,626 of OV656713.1, read as the reverse complement.
ATCTAACTAAAACGTGATTAATAAAATTGTTCAGTGGATCTAAGTAAACCACCCCTTTAAATTATTACTAAGGTGTTTTGTATACAACCTGTATATCGAAAAACAATTTACATCTATTATTAATACCCAAAATCACATGAACACAATATCGCACAGTGGTCCACACCTCAACCCCGAACTGGACAAAAACACAAATAATTCTCTCCAACTACCGACCGATTGTAACAAAACCACATTATTAACTGTTAATCGCTGTTCCTTCTCTCAATGGTCCCTTCGCAAACTTATATCACAAATACAAACGTCCCGCGAATTACGGTATTTTCAACCCTATTGGAGAGATATAAAGGTTATGTAAAGATGTTTTGTAAGTGGTGTGAATGTCCACTTTGTCGGCGTTCCGACAATTTTGTGAAGATTTTTTGTGCTCATCGCGTGGTAATATTGACCATTGTGGTGGAACGGAGGGTTTTGATACTTGGAAGGTTTTGTGCAACCCTTAAAGTTTGAAAACTTTAATACCTTCCAACAATTGGGTAATCATGCGTGACTGTCTATAAGAGTAATTATCATTAATAATCTATATGTTACACTCCATTTTAATCTATTTATAAGTAACGAGCGTTAACCCGGGACTATGTCCACACGAATTATATACCAGATTTTAAGTCAGATAATAAGCTATCAAACAAATAAGTCTCATCAAAATCGGTTTAGTAGTTTTTGCGTGATGCTCGTTCAAACAAACACACAAATAAACAAACAAACAAACAGACAGACAAAAAATCCAAGATTGGTGATATGGAATCAGGGATACCTAAAAACCATATCGTAACCTTTTTTTTTGTTAATATCTTCAATGTACATACAGACAAACTTCCTGCTACAGTTTTATAATAGTTTAGATTCTATAGCTGGACCCTAGACATCGTAAGCGCAGACAACTGAAATATGACTATGCAATAAATATATGAATATGAATATATAGGTCGTAGATAGTGGTTGCCGTTGTCTTTTTTTAATTGTATCTTCGCATCATCATCATCATCTTAGCCGAAGAACATCCACAGCTGGACATAGGCCTCCCCCAAGGATCGCCATAACGACCGGTCCTGCGCTGCCCTCATCCAGATTATCTTCGCATAGGTGGCATTAAATGTTATAGCCTCAATTACTTTTCGTAATATAAAAATTGTATTATTAATAATAAACATATTATTATGTTTACAAGCTTGAATTCTCCTGCCTCAAACAAATAGGTAATCAAATTCAAATCTAACAAAAATATGTACTTTAAAATAAGTAAGTATGCAATATTCTCTATTTACTCGCCAGAAACATAAAAAATAACAATATGAAACGAACAAAAGGCACAAACGAAAAAACTTTATGGCACTACAAAAAAAAATCCTGTGGAATGTGGATTTCAAGCCTAGTTAGGAAAAACTATCAAGACTGTTAGTCGTGTGTACATGTACAACGGCGGCATTTTGAGTTTAAAACGAAACATTTGAAACGTTTTTTGTGTTCAACTGTTGAATACGCCGCCAAGGAGGCCGCTTTTAACTAATTTCTTATTTATGAACACTGTGCGTTTTATTTATTTCTCTTCGATTGCAATCTGTCGCTCGTTGACGAGTTTTCCACCGTAGTGTCGACGTATCAAATGCGAAAATCTTAATTCACAACCCTTTCGGGGTGGTCAGAAATTTTGCAAAATCTTCCAATTATGTTTTTATCGTACAGTTGTAGTTGTACCAATGAACATCTTTACCCTAGGACGATTTACCTTAACCTCACCATAAGAATAATTAATTATTATATGACCTCACAGAGATGAATGCGAAAGACCGCGGGAAGTGGAGGAAAAAGTAGGAATGCGGACCGTGGGTTCCTATATGCAAACATTGGACATATCGTGGAACACTGCCAGTGACCATCCACCACTGTAAAACAGGATAAACTGCGGCGGCAACTCAACTCAACAGGGTAGACTGTAATCTGTCTTGGAACCCACAATGAATTTAACTAAAGAAGATAGGAGGAGTAGGAAAAATTCTAATCCGACTCCCCTTTCCCATCCCTTCCCTTTGCAAAGAGAACTCCGTAAAACAATTATATGCAACCTCTGATTGATTTAATTAAAGTATCAGACTTCTGTCCATTGCAAATGGGAGACAGCAAAAGGAAAAGCATGACTATTAGGTAAGCTAACTCCAGAGATATATCTCTATATCTATCATAAGCTATAGCTTATGATAGCCAGTCTTCACTGTAGAGCAAAAACACTCCCTTCTTACAAAAGGTAACAGGGAGCGAGCCATACTCCACTACGCAGGTCCTGGGTTAAATAGCAAGCCAAAAAGAAAAACATCGCCAATATGATGATGATGAGATACGTAGCAAGTCTTACTTTAAGCATGATTCAGGTTTCAGGATGGAAGTAACATGTCAAGTGCTAGCCTTTCACCCTCTAAAACACCGCAGGAGAATGACACGCTGAGACAATTATTTCAAACCAAAACCCAATTAACGAGTTAAGTTATCGTTATAACGTTAAATAACTTAACGTTTCACAAGCTCGACGCTAAAGATACACGCATTCACCATTAGCGATCTCGCTAAACAGATCACAATAGGGATGCGATGGGGAGAAGCAAAGGTTTTATTTGTTGTAAGCTTTTTAGCGATTTTAGAGGTCCTTCGGATGTCTAGGGAGTTTTAAATCATTGTGTGTGACATCGATTATGCAGAAGATTTTTTTTTTAAACGATTGTGGGCAGGCAATATTCTGCTGTACTAGAATAATTTGGTGCAGTTACATCTTCCCATTTCGTCAAACATGCCGAAACTTTACCCCCCGGAGGGAAAGAATTCAATACATTTATTCAAAAATAGACTAACCTGTGTGCAAAGATTTGAACCACCGCGCCTGCGGGTTGGAATAGGCGCTCTGCTCTGCTCTGCAAGGATAATCTCACAAAATGGGCAATTATCCCTCGAAACAGCAACACTGAATGTAAATGCTAACCTTATCTGATATACAGGGTGAAATTGATATCATTAGGATCCTTTCAAACTAAGAGTCTACCCATCAAACAGAACAACTTTCACTATGGGAGCAAACCGATCGGAGCAAAAAAAAAAACAGGTGTTGCATACATTTCAGTTGGGAACTCGCGCATCAACATTGCAGTTTAGTATAGAACCGCTGATTATTATTTTGCTCCGATCGGTTTGCTCCCATATTGAAAGTTGTTCAGTTTGATGGGTAGACTCATAGTTTAAAAGGATGCTAACGATATCAATTTCACCTGTATAACCTAACAGCAGTCTGTACCTACAGGTGGACCATAATCGCGACAGAGGTAGCAAGATACTGGAAATGGACAATCTAAGAGAGACATGACAATTTCACACAAAAAATAGAATATGAAAGGGCAGAGTGGACGACAAAGGAAGCGACGGCGACGGTAGAGCAAGAATGTTGTGGCTCTCGATCCAGCCTAGTTAACATGCCACCCACGACAAAGCGTTTAAACGAGAAAAACGTCATGCGCGCTCTTTCTGGCCTACGTAAAACAATAAAGATGGAGGCACATCTCGAGTTTTGTCGTTTTCTCGGGGGTGGCATGCTAGCTAGGCTGGAGTGCAAGTGAAATCACATTTTCTCTTATAACTCCGTTTTTCACTTACCTATGTTGAAAACCATTTCACGGGTGAATCTTCGGAGCGTTTGAACTCGTCCTAGGTTTGAACGCCCTAACCTGGCTGAACATTTTCATCTTGTTTATAAGAAAAGGCATGCAATTTCAAAACGCTACGAACGCGACTTTGTCCGCACAAATTATAATGCCAGATTTTAAGTTAGATCATAAGCTATCAAACAAAAAAAGTTTCATCAAAATCGGTTCAGTAGTTTTTGCGTGATGCTCGTTCAAACAAACAAACACACGAACAAACAAACAAACAAAGAGACAGACATAAAATCCAAAAATTGATGATATGGAATCAGGGATACCTAAAATCCATATCGTAATTTTTTTTTTTGTTAATATCTTCAATGTACAGACAAACTTTCTGTTACAGTTATATAATAGTTTAGATTATGAAGGTACGACAGACGTTTATAATCAGCGCTATAACAATGTATGTCTTTCCTAAAATCAAGGTGAAAATGTTTGGCCTGATTTATCTGATTTATATGATTATCCTGACGTTAATATTCCAAGGTAACGTAATGTTTAGTTATTTATATTAATTATTAACGTAAGTAGCTTTTAAAACGTTTATTGGTTATTTGTAAGTAATTTTCATTATCTTTACAGTCCTGTTTGACAACTGTTTTGCGGTTGACCACAGAGTCTGTAGCCGGATCTTTGCTATTAGTAATAGACTAAGAGATAAGTGTACTTTTTGCAACCATCAGCGGCAACGCTAATTCAGTGTTTATGGGGTGTCTCTGCGATGGGGGGGGGGGGGGGGATGAACTAGGTCTGCCTGCATAACTTCAGTCGGTTTAGGAGTTACAGACGTTTAAAGGTCAGTAAAAAATTAACGTTCAGCTGCAAGGCTAATCGTATGATATTATTGTAGTGTGCACTGTAGCTATGTAAAAAGTACAAAAACTGACATGAACTGCCAGTCTGTTTAGGAGATACAGCCGTTTAAAGGTCGGACCTTTGAACGTCTGTATCTCCTAAACCGACCGATGAACCATGTCAGTTTTAGTACTGTTCACATAGGTACAGTGCATACTACAATAATATGATACGATCAGCCTTGCAGCTGGTCGTTAATTTTTTACTGACCTTTAAACATCAGTAACTTCTAAACCAACTGGAGTTATGCAGGAAGACCTGGTCCATCCCCATCACAGAGATGCTTTACACCTCATAAACACTGAATCAGCCTTGCAGCTGATGGTTGCAAAAAGTACACTTATCTCTTAGTCTATAAATACAATTAGACTGCTGCGCATCGCCGCAGTCAAGCAAAAAATACTATAATAGGTTTTTTAAAAATGTATTTTTAATACTAACAAAGCGAAAGCTGAAGAGGGAATTCTGATCGTCGTCGTGGACGACTAACGCACACACACCCGAAGACCTTAGCCCTGTAGGACGTATCATATAGGCTGATGATGAAGATAGTGATACTATCACCTCGCACGTAACATGCCTGCTGCATAAGACTGCATAGGCGGCCCTCAATATTGTGGAAAAAAGAATGAATCTAGTGTAAATCTGTCCCTGTTTCCGACAGTCTTGAGCTTCTTGGCATGAGGTTGACTACAAAACTCAACTTCGGCGCTGACATCGAGTCTAAGGCTCAAACTGCGGCCAAAAAGCTGGGCATCTTAAACAATGTGAAGCGGTACTTCACTCCTGGACAGCTCTTAATGTTGTATAAAGCTCAGGTCCGATCTTGTATGGAGTATTGCTGCCACATGTGGGATGGCTCAGCCAAGTATCAACTAGACACACTCGACTCTGTTGAACGCAGAGCCAGGAGACTCATTGGCGACAGTAAGCTGGTTGAGACCAAGCTTCATAGCCTAGCCCACCGCCGCAGAGTAACGTGCTTGTCGGTCTTCTACAGATTGTACTTCGGTGAATGTGCCTAGGAGCTGCATGAGCTCATCCCGCCTTCCCCTTTCTACTATCGGACTTCCAGACGCATCGCGGAATACTACCCCTTCTTGGTTTATATCCCACAAATCCGCACTAAGCGCCATTCTGATTCTTTTATAATGCGCACAGCCAAGGAGTGGAATGCCCTGCCTGCGTCAGTATTTCCGAGCACTTACAACCCGAATTACTTTAAAGTACGAGTGAATGGGCATCTACTGGGCAAGCTCGCTATATCTTCGACCCCATCTTTGTCCTGAGGACTGGATTGAGGTCAAGAGCAAACCCATTTGAAATAAAAAGAAAATATATCAGTCAATGCAATAGCGGTGCCAAATCATGGATACGAAAAGATCAAGATCAAGCCAAAATTATACACAAAATATGAGGAATATCCAAGAATTATCCTTTTCTATTGTAGCATTTCTCATAAAATTCAAATTCAAATTTACCTGTTTTGAGGCAAAACGGGATTGGGCTTTTCCTTTTGATATAATTCACAAATTCCTTCAGGTTACGGGCACAGGTTAAGGCAAAGAAGGGATCCATAATTTAATTCATTTACATCTTGAATGTGAAAATACGCTACAAAACTCATCATCTGCAGAACCCTACAAGAAAACTGCAATATCTCTAACTTTTCTAACTACAAGGAAAAAAGTGAAGGTGCAAATGGAGACCACCTTTGGATCACTTAGCACTGAGTTTACGACGCGGTCAAAGGGTCCAATTCACGGGTTCCATACAATAATTGTATCACAATAACATGTTTTACTGTATTTTGTTAACTATTAACATGTCTGAGGAATTTCATGAAGGTACTTTTGTACGTGTCGATGTCGTGTACACACGGCGACACATCAAGCTATACAAAACCAACATAAGCTGGCCGCGCGACGTTATACGTTACGTAACCTACGCGCGGCCAGCTTATGTTGGTTTTGTATAGCTTGATGTGTCGCCGTGTGTACAAAAGAATACGAAACCTCCGAATACTGCCATAATCATAATTTTAATACTTACCTACTTGTTTAGGACATAATATATTAAACTTACATGCTTACGACCGTATTCGCTTGTGGGGTGGTCAAAGTTAATTTTAAGAACCTTTCGAAATGTTTTCTTTTCTCTATTCTTCATACATAGTTAAACATCGATGTATCGGAATATGTCCGGTATCAATCGCATAGGCTATTATTGTATAATAGTTTAAATCTAAATATTGCGAATGTAGGCTCTTTTGTCACCATTTTAGCCGCCCCTACGTCGGGAGACGCTAAAATGGTGTACCTTTTTATTTATAGTACTAGTGTTTAATATGTGTGTTTGTTTGTATATTCGTTAGGTAGTGTTAGGTTTTTATTTCATTGTAAAATTGTTTCATTTTGTAGAGTCTTAAGGTTTAAGGCACGATGGGACTGACGTAACCTCAGGGTTAAAAGCTCAAAAAAAAATAAAAGAATTAAAAAAAAAATATTTATGGTCACGTTTGCCAATAAAATTCCTCTGTACTCGAAAGCTGTACCTGTACCTACCCTTTACCTACCTAGCTTTTTAGTAAAAAGGCGTTATTTATAGCAGTATTGGGCAAAATTTAATAATGCTTTCAAGAATAATATGAGAAAGGTTATGTCTGTATGTTTTACTTTTGTATATTCGTCAAATTTCTTTGCTGGATGTCTGAAAACGGGAGGTAAAATTAGTCATTTGAAAGGTCCCTAGTTCTTACAGTACCCAATTAATTTATGCGAAAAAGCATATCATAGGAGAGGTAACATAGATTGTATGGTAAATTTTTTTTTTTTTTTTTCTTTAGTGTCAGTATCGCCGTGTGGTGCCGGCCAAGAATATTGCACCACCCCTGCCCATTCCGAGGGTGTCGTAAAAGGCGACTATAGGGATTAACCGGAGGATGGGCAGCTGCGTTCTCCGAGTATATTAACACCCAACTGCGGTCGCCAACCCGCCTGCCAAGCGTGGCGATTATGGCAAAACCTCCCTGACCATGTTGTCCTAACTGCGACCGACCTGGGTTCGAAGTCGGTTTGAAGACTTCCAGGTCGCCCAAGGCAAGTCATGTCCTGGCGGGAGGCTCTCATGCAGACGGCGACACAAATGGAGTTGGGAGGGACACTTTTTCTCGGCACCTTGCTTGCGCTGGGCCAGTATTCGGTGGGTCGACTTAGAATGGAGTAATGTATTTCAGATTTTCCATCCATAACACGTTGCAGTGAGGTCTGAGGACGATATAGTATACGCTGATGATGATGATAAACATTGTAACCAATATGATATTTTGTATAATCTACAGGGTGAAATTGATACCATTAGCATCCTTTTAAACGAAGAGTCTACCCGTCAAATCAGCTGTTGCATACATTTGAGTCGAGTAGGCATTGCTGTTTAGTATGGAACAGCTGATTATTTTTTGCTCCGATCGGTTTGCTCCCATAGTAAAAGTTGTTCAGTTTGATGGGTAGATTCTTAGTTTAAAAGGATGCTAATGATATCTATTTCACCTTATATAATAATTACAATTGTCGTTAAGAGAAAAAATTGCTTTTTATTTATTTATTTTTTTTTATTTTAAGTTTCATTTGTGTGTGTGTCATCTGAATGTACCTAATGTTCTTACAAATAAAGTTCCGATTCTGATTCTGAAGGAAACCTATGTGGCTTTTATTTATTACAGTATTTCACGTACCAAATTATTGACTTGCTGTGGTTATCTATCTATCTATACTATTATAAAACTGTAACAGGAAGTTTGTCTGTACATTGAAGATATTAACAAAAAAAAAGTTACGATATGGTTTTTAGGTGTCCCTGATTCCATTTCCCCAATTTTTGGATTTTTTTGTCTGTCTGTTTGTTTGTGTGTTTGTTTGGGTGTTTGTTTGTTTGAACGAGTATCACGCAAAAACTACTGAACCGATTTTGATGAAACTTTTTTTTTTTTTGATAGCTTATGATCTGACTTAAAATCTGGTATATAATTTGTGCGGACGAAGTCGTGGGTTAACGCTCGTAAACTTATAAATACATGACATTTTCTATCGCATCATCAACAACACCTTATAGTAATTGCGTTTAGTTACACAATACACCATTTGTATTGACACCATGCTTCAGCGTAACAATGGGATAAGTCCTGTTAGTAAGTGACACTTATTGCACTTATCGGTGTTAAGTGTTTGGAATGTAAACAAGTGTTGATGGATTGGATTTCGTGTTGCTGTTGTTTGGGGATTAAGTAGATGTATTTAAATAAATAATGTTTTCACGCTGCGCTTTCCGGTCGCCACTCGAGAACTCTTCGGCTCTATCGGCCATCGATCCTGCGAGCAATGTGCCCCTCCCACTGCTACTTTAGTTTAGCAATTCTTTGGGCTATGTCGGCTACTCTAGTTCTTCTGCTAATCTCTTTATTTCTAATTAGATATAACAGGAAAACTGCAAGCATAGCATAGCCCTCTCTATTGCTTTTTGGGTGACTTTCAATCTTTTTATGAGGCCTTGAATGAGCGACCACGTCTCAGTTCCGTATTCATGTTTATTAAATATCTGAACTATTATAAAACTGTAACAGAAGTGTGATATTGAAGAAATTAACAAAGAAAAAGTTACGATAAAAATATTATTTTTAGGTGTCCCTGATTCTAAATAACCAATTTTTGGATTTATTTGTCTTTCGGTTTGATTGTGTTTTTTTGTTTGATCGAACATCACGCAAAAACTAGGGAAGCGATTTGATGAATCTTTTTTTGTTCGTTAGGTTATGATCCAACTTAAAATCTGGTATATAATTTGTGTGGACAAAGTCGCGGGTTAACTCTAGTTGGTAATAAGATGTAAACTCAATAATATTCAAATAGTCCATTATTAGCTCGTCGGGCAGTTACCATAAAACGAGATGAGCGTTGACCATTTGCGAATAACTAGTAAATAACGTTTAAGGTGTTAAGTATGTGGAAATTCAATAGGATTCTATCGACTCGTGAGTCGACGCGTGTGATATATGGTTTTCTTGCCGTGTTACTACATTTACTTGTTTTGTGGATAAATCACTAATTCACGTTAGAAGGATATTAGTTTGTTTTCCTGTTTCTACTTCATTATCTTCGATTCAATTCTTTGCTGATTTTCGTTAGTAGTTCTTTAATAATTTGAGGTGTAAGTACCTACCATCTTTATAGTAATCTACACTAGCCTGACTTTTTTGGATATGAATTTTTTAAACAACCCTAAATAAGAATTAGTATTTTTTTAATCATATTTCCTGCATGTATCAACTTCAATACAATAAAAAAACATTACAGTTTAAAATCGATCATAGTTTGTAGGTATTCAAAATTAAAGCAGACGAAGTTGTGTGCAAAAGCTACGCCATCCACTAACGCTTTTTCACAGAGGGGTAGACAAAGAAAAAGGATTTTCACTCTGGGTTTACTGGGTTTACTCTTTTCCCCTACATTAACACCTTATCTATAAATTTTCATCGGTTTAGGATACTTCTCGACATTTTCTTACGACGTCTCTAATTTGGTATAGGTATAGGTCTGTCTTAACAAAAGTTTAACCTGTAATCACATCCATAGTATTTCGATCAATTGGCATGTAGCCCATAGACTGACATACACCTGGACTACTCGGGGTCATAGCCCCATCAATGTTGCTGGCGAGGTCGGAGTACGATGATGGTAATGCACAATTTCACGGGCCACCCTAGCAAGACGTGCGGTGCGAGGCATAGGCTGTTATAAGGTTTAACTAGTGTTAGCTTTTAATAACTTATTACGGTGAATTATTACAAAAGTTGTAATATTGTTACTACAAACGACCAATAGATGGCAGCACATGTCACTTCCTGTAACTAATTTTAGTATAAAGAGTAGTTGATTTGACTTTTTACTGATTGGTTGCCGCCTATTGGTCGTAGTCATAAAATACGTTAGAGGATCGGGAGAAAGATATAAAAACGAGTGTCAATTGTTGTATCGGTTCAGGATTGGCTTGTCGCCGCCAACGGTTCCGCGATCGCACCCCCTGCGCGTCCCGCGCACCCCAGTGAACCCCAGCGCGGCGCCGGCTGCCCGTGTGCAGTTTAAACCGGCGCCGCGCTTTCGCGATCGAGCCGCAGCGAACACCCCATAGCTTCCCCCTGCCCGCACGAAGCATCGTACGTGCGCAGGGCTCCGCGCAGTCCGACGCTGCGCCCGCGAACGCGAAAGCGCTCGTAAGCGCACCGAACTGCGCCCGCGACCACCGCCACGCCGCCCACCCGCGGAATCCCGCGAAGATGCCTGAGGGAAGATCCTCATCCCGCTGCGGAGCCCGCTCACGTCCACGACTCCCCGTCGAGTCGCTAGGACCGTGGGCCCCCCGCAGCCGTCCATCCGATGACCCAACTGCCGGTTCGAAGATCGCTCACCGAGCCTCCCCCAACGGGGTCTCACTCGGTGGGTTTGAACTCGCCGGCAGACCCTCACAGCATCCAAACAGCCCTTCTCAGGGCTAAAAACGAAGATTTTCTCAACTTACCCTCGGGTAAGTTGATTATTGTGCCGCCTGCACAATTCAATTAAACCACCTTCATTTCCTTTTTATTATTATTATTGTGGTCTACCCACCTAATAGTAATAAAAAGGAAACAACGTTCGAGCATCCACACGCCCACACCGAGACCAGCGGCGCATCCACCGTGCCGCACCCCTCGCTGCAGCCGAGCCTGCTCACGTCCACGACTCCTCAGCGAATCGTCAGGACTGTGAGCCCCTCCGCAAGCCCCCCAGAGATGACCTCACTGCCAGTGCGCGGGTCGCTCACCGAGCCTCCCCCAACGGGGTCCCACTCGGTGGGCTTGACCCCGCTGGCAGACCACCCCCAGATCGACCGCTGAAATGGAGGCTGCACACGCCTGGTGTGTCACCGGGATCGTGTGCCCTCCACAGCACCCCCAGTTTGACCTCACTGCCGGTCTGCCGCCGGCAGCAGCACCCCCGGACTGACACATGATGCCCGAGTCACTTAAGTGACTGTCACTTAAGTGACGAGTACTTGAGTTGAGTGAGGGTCGAGACGCAGGATCGTGGGCCACTCCGCAGCCAAACAACCCCCAGGATTTACCACAATACCGGCTGATGATCGCTCACCGGGCCTCCCCCAACGGGGTCCCACTCGGTGGGCTCGATCGCACCGGCAGGCACCACCAGGTGCCACCCCAAGGACCCGGCCGCATCAACGGTCGGCGATAGATACCACGTCCAAGAGGCCAATGCCTCGGTAACGTCTCCCCGCGGCCCCTTCGGGGCCGCGAGAAGAAGACCTATTATGTATCGGTTCAGTTTTCGAATATAGTTATCAGTGCTTGTTATCAGTGTGTATTTTAGAAGTAAATAAAGTGTTTGTGAAGTTATACCAGTGTTTCAACTCCGCTTCTTACACTAGTGATTGTCGCCTGTTTGAATATCAAATAACAAAGATTTAACAACCCGAATTAAAATACTCACCTTACGGTAGATCTTATAACATCGCGACAGCTACAAGTCGTTTCTAAAGTCTACATTTAAGCGTTCGCGGGCTTATACGCTCATGTATTAGGCATCAACTTAAAGAATATGCGACTATACTAGCGTGGACTACAATTAATACTGCCCCAGATGGGTGTCGTAAGAGACAAAACTCCTTCAAGCAACATCATCTTTGATGCCCTGCCCTCATCACCATGTGGCTGCTGGTTATAGCCACTGCTGGGAAACGAGAGTGCTTAAAACTATGCCAAACTGAAGCAGGACTGCGAGAAAGCGGTCTGGGGTCTTTCTGGACCCGCTCGGTTTTCTGTGTCTTTTGTAGTGTGTGGTGGTAATATTCAAGTTTGAATTTTACCCTGCTACACAGAAATACGCGCCTGGCTTTTATTATGTTCAGCCCATTCATTGAAGCACCTGAAGCATCTTGATTATCTAACCGATTTTTCTAATAAACCGGTCGAAACCAATATTTATGAACAGAAGGCGGTAAGAGTACGACTTCACGAAAATAAACGACTTTGTACTTCTCCCAATATCGCTGGAACCAGTAACTTGAGTCGCACCCTGACGTATGCATCGTCACGACCCACCCGCTACCTCCGCCGTAAGTGTGTATTTTAAATAGCCCTAACGAAACTGTTTTGTTGCTAACCCTACGTCGTCGTAGGACATCACGTAGGTAGGTAGTCTTTACAATCTAAATTGTACTTTAAACAATATCAAGAAAGATGAAATTATCGAAACGGTTGTGAATGCACTAGACTAGCGGTTTCAACTGCATTAAATAGGTTTTACTCTCGAATAAAAAAGATGCTACCTTTTAACAATACAAGCTATAAATCTGCGTAAGGAGGATACTAACAAACAGATAGATACACAAACACAAAAAAAATTGTGAATTCAACGTCACAGATACCCAATTTATTGTTGTCAACGTTTTATTATTATTAGCCTTTTACAGAGATACAGAGTTGCAATGTTAAACTCTTCAATTAGTTCTCATCTTCACTCTGCGCATCCAGAGACGCTTACGTACGCCTCCTCCAGGATCTTCAATTGCGCTCTATCTTTTGTGAGTCTAGTCCGTAGAAAACCCGCGACTGCTTTGATGTCATCTAGGCATCCATCGTTTCTTTGGAAGTCTTCTTTTCCTTTTGTTACCGTCTCTTGGTTGTCAACGTTAATGTTAAAGATTTACTGAAATATTGCTAAGAGTTAGTTATGGTTATAATTATAACTGTTGTGAATATAGCCCGATTGGTGCCTATCAAGTAATTCGTACGGCGCTCCATACCAAACGAAGTTCAGTCCAAGTTTGAGTAATGAATGTAAAAATAGTTAAAACAATTTTTACAAAAACTTGGCTGATGCAGTGCAGCGATGCCGCCTGCCTAGATTTCTAATTTTCCAATAGTATAATATGCATAAAATTGTCTAATTAATTTTATATAAAGAGTGCTATTAAACTTAAAATAGCGTACAATTTTCAATAACAATTAAGATGAGATTGAATAACTGTAAGGTATTAATAACGGGTATGAATAATGTCGAGGTGTACCTACATTTCTCTTCAAAATAAATATACGATAAAGTTGTGTACATAATGTAAAGCACAAAGTTGCTTCTGCAGTGTGTAGTAGAAGCAAACAGATCAGCGCAAAAAAATCAGCTGTTGCATACATTTGAGTCGAGTAGGCGTTGCAGTTTAGTATGGAACAGCAGATTTTTTTTTGCTCCGATCGGTTTGCTCTCATAGTAAAAGTTGTTCAGTTTGATGGGTAGACTCTTAGTTTAAAAGGATGCTAATGATATCAATTTCACCCTGTATATCTACATACATAAATTGTACGATTTGCTACCGTACGATCTTTAGAAATGATAAGAATGATATTGATAAAAAGGGATTTATTGAATATCTCCAATAAATCTAAAGTTTATGATAAATTATATTCTAAATGATGATAATGCTAAAATGATTGCTAATGAGTGCACGCGGAATGATGTGTAAACGTGAACTGATGAATGATACTCAATATAATTTTAATGTTAGTTCGGGGACGTTGACCTAGCTGACGACTTCGCAATGTATGTACTTACGTGTACCGTACATGCTCCCGAGCGAGAAAATGAGAAAAAGATGATGATAAGTAAAGTTGATGAATGATAAAATGAGCTTAATTTAATAACAAGGTGATAAAACAATCATCCTTAAAATTAGGTCTTAGCGTCTCTAAATTACCGCCGTTACCTATTTATTAATCACTCACTGCTATGAAACTTATGAAATATAGGCGAAGTTGCCTTGTTTTGTTTTTTCTTACACTCACTACGATTTAGTGTTTCACTGATACACTGAACACTTTTACTATTAGCCTTTGCACTGACACAAACACTGGCACTAATCTGGTCGCCGCCTGCCGCCGACGCTGCCGACGATGGTGGCCGCGCGAAGCACACGCACCGGCAGCGCCGCACGCGCCTCCACACGTACACTGCTGCTGCAATGCTCGCCGTCCCGACCACGATGTAGATCACTGTGTAATGGTGAACATCGTGATACGATATTCGATCTGTTAATATCTGCTCTGACTTCATCTGTTTGATCTGTTCACCTATTTCCTTTAGGGATCTTTGATGATCACTTATGTTATATTCTAGGGATGTCGTGCTCAAGGGTACTGTTATGTTAATTATATGGTTGATTGGTGCAATTTTAGGTATAAGTAAATTCGACTGCAGGTTTAGTTCGCTCACGTGCTGATTGTGCGAGTAAACTGTAAACTGATCGTTTTTAATGACGCAGTCATTTCCTAATGCGATGATTCCTGCCTCTTTTACTTGCTCGATTGTAAGTTGATTTTCACAAATAATTTTCAGGGTGCATTGATTGCAACAAAAGTATAGATAAGTGTTTATGTCGCTTAACTCTGTCCACGTGTCTTTGCATGTCACAGAGTTCACCTTACATTTGTTGTTAGTCTGATCTTTAGCGCACAAATCGTTTTCTGATTTCATTCGATAAATGGGTCTTTGTAGGCGACATAAATAGGTTGATGAGTCATATTGTATACAATCTCGCATTTCATTTTCAGTCATGGGTAGATAGGTATCTTTTCTTAGATTGATTGCTATTTGTTTTGATATAGGTATGAGGCTAGTCATGATGTCTTGTTCCTGTTGAGGAACTGGTATAATATTGTAAATCTCGTGATAGTCTCTGCTAACAAGAGGGATTCGTATTTCAAAAATGAGGTATTGATTGGTCATCCTTGTTCTGACCTTTAATAAATGATAAATTTTCCGAAGGTCGGTTTGAATATTTTCTATAGGTAGGGACAGGTTTTTAGGTAACTGTCCAGAAATTACACTCAGTTCGTCACGCAGTTGTACTGGTGTGAGAAGGTGAGTGCTAAATTTTCCGTAATATAAATTGGTTACGGAATCCATCAAAACATTTTGAATGCTCTTGAGAGTGCTTAGGAGATTATTTGCAATAATACTTGATAGTGTAAAGTCGTTGATATTTTGTATTTCCTCTACTTCCTCTTTTAATACTGTAGATACTCGTGCCATGTTGTTCATACGCTGATTGATGACCTTATGCTGCTTATACATTCGACTGCAGGTTTAGTTCGCTCACGTGCTGATTGTGCGAGTAAACTGTAAACTGATCGTTTTTAATGACGCAGTCATTTCCTAATGCGATGATTCCTGCCTCTTTTACTTGCTCGATTGTAAGTTGATTTTCACAAATAATTTTCAGGGTGCATTGATTGCAACAAAAGTATAGATAAGTGTTTATGTCGCTTAACTCTGTCCACGTGTCTTTGCATGTCACAGAGTTCACCTTACATTTGTTGTTAGTCTGATCTTTAGCGCACAAATCGTTTTCTGATTTCATTCGATAAATGGGTCTTTGTAGGCGACATAAATAGGTTGATGAGTCATATTGTATACAATCTCGCATTTCATTTTCAGTCATGGGTAGATAGGTATCTTTTCTTAGATTGATTGCTATTTGTTTTGATATAGGTATGAGGCTTGTCATGATGTCTTGTTCCTGTTGAGGAACTGGTATAATATTGTAAATCTCGTGATAGTCTCTGCTAACAAGAGGGATTCGTATTTCAAAAATGAGGTATTGATTGGTCATCCTAGTTCTGACCTTTAATAAATGATAAATTTTCCGAAGGTCGGTTTGAATATTTTCTATAGGTAGGGACAGGTCTTTAGGTAACTGTCCAGAAATTACACTCAGTTCGTCACGCAGTTGTACTGGTGTGAGAAGGTGAGTGCTAAATTTTCCGTAATATAAATTGGTTACGGAATCCATCAAAACATTTTGAATGCTCTTGAGGGTGCTTAGGAGATTATTTGCAATAATACTTGATAGTGTAAAGTCGTTGATATTTTGTATTTCCTCTACTTCCTCTTTTAATACTGTAGATACTCGTGCCATGTTGTTCATACGCTGATTGATGACCTTATGCTGCTTATACATTGAGTCTTCGGTTCGCTTTAAAAGATTGTACTCGGCCTCGACTACTGATGTTTGATTTTTCCATAGTAGAGCAAGATGCTTTTGATTGTCTCGAATTACGTTAATATCGCGTTGGTACTGTTCTGCGAAATGCTCGTCTAATACTCCGAACAAACTCCGTGCGACGTATCCCACACCATTGATAGCGCCACGCCGCTGTCTAGCGTGGACGTCAAAGTGCTGATCTAGCAACATGCGGTCGTAGTACTCCAAGTCATTGACTGCATATTGTAGTTGCCATATGATCGTATTACAATCAGACGGGTTTTTTATTGTAGAACATACATTGTTTAAATGTTTTACGTATTTGTTTAATGCTGTATTTCCTTCCCAATAGGGTTCCATGTTATAATAAACAATGAGCTTCCACTCTTCCCTAATGAGCTGCATGCTTCCAATTTTGTCAAAATATAATCCTTGGGACTTATTTAGGTTTGTTAAAGTGTATAGAGCTTGCGATGTGGAAATGATTGTCATAAAAATGAAGAATAACGTAAATATTGTGGTAAAACTTGTAAATAGTGAAACTTTTTTGCTTTTAGGCGTCTTAATATTGTTATGATTTTGAGCTCCTTGATTACTGTTGTTTGTAAATTGATTTGTTGTTTCTACATGATTTGAGTCGGTTTCATGTTTCACTGGTAGTGCGGACAATTTCACAATAGGGCGTTTTATAATTCCGTTTTTTGTTTTCACGGACACGACCCTGACTATCCCATCCTTACCAGGATGAAGGTCCACAACTCGACCCATTGCCCACTTCCCAGCGGGTAGGTTTGCGTCGTGGATGGTGACGACGTCATCCACTTTGATATTTTCTTTTATTTCTTTCCACTTTGATCTTGTTGTTAGCTGCGTTAGATACTCTGAACGCCAACGTTTCCAAATATCATTGAACATTTTCTGAGTTAGTTGCCATCTCGTACGTTCATCCCTTTCTGTCTCAATGATTGATAAAATGGGGCCGCTAGCTAGAAAATGTGATGGGGTGAGGTAATTTAAGTCGTCTGGATCCTCTGATAATGGACACAGGGGTCTTGCGTTAAGACACGCCTCTAGTTGGGCTAACAAAGTCGAAAATTCTTCGTATGTTAACTTTTGTTCGCCGATGGCTCGTCTTAAGTGGAATTTTAGGCTTTTGACGGCCGCTTCCCAGAGCCCACCAGCACTGGGCCACGATGGTGCGTTGAAACGCCACTCAATTTCCATGTCTGATAATTCGGCCATAAACTCTTTGCTCATGATTTGCTGTAAGTCAACAATCTCTTTGTTCAATTTTCTGCTGGCTCCGACAAAGTTGGTTCCATTATCACTCCACATATATTTTGGCGCTCCTCTCCTTGCTGCAAATCTTCTAAGTGCTGCTAGGAATGATGATGCACTTAGGTCCGAGACGAGTTCCAAGTGGATTGCCTTCGTGGCCATGCAAACGAAGACAGCGATGTATCCCTTGGTTGTTTTCGCGCCACGACCCTTGTTCATCTTTACGTCTACACTGCCTGTAAAATCCACGCCACTTTGATAAAATGGACGTATAGAATCGGTCCTTGCTTCGGGTAGGTCACCCATTAACTGCTGATTTAGAATCGGGCTGTGTATTTTACATTTTACGCATCTGTGAAGCCGTTTTTTAACAGTTCTATTGCCCTTAACCAACCAATACTGTTGTCTGATGTGTGACAAAGTTAGTCGCGCTCCTCCATGGAATGTTGATTGATGTGCGTGGTCGATTAGAATGTTTGTAAGTTGGCTATCGTGAGGGATAATGATAGGGTGCTTCATGTCGTAGCTGATGTTGGCATTACTTAGTCGGCCTCCTACTCTCAAGAGTCCGCGGTCGTCTATGAATGGCTTCAAGTTCAATATTTTGCTCTTGTTTTCTACCTTATATGATTTTTCTAAATGTTGGATATCTTCTAAAAACTCCTTTTGTTGTGTGTGTTTGATAATTTTCTCCCTTGCTAATTTTAATTCATTCACGGTTAGGTAGGGTAAAGTTGCGCGGTTACGTGACACCGCGCGTAGTATCCATGCCAATACACGTACGAGTCGCGTAAAACTGCTGAATTTGCTAAGTAAATTATCAATGATAGTGTCGCTATGTTGTAATGTAGCGACGTTTGTTTGATTTGATTTATTTAACTCCTGATCTGTTTTATAGACAGGCTTTCCTTTGTTATTCTGACCGTTGTGTGCTAGTAGCCAGGTCGGCCCACACCACCAAAGTGAATGATCTCTTAGCTTGCTTGCTGTGATGCCTCTGCTTGCACAATCAGCAGGGTTGTCTGCAGATTTCACATAACTCCAACATTCGGCAGGCATCACGTTGTTTATTTGCTTAACTCGGTTGGCCACAAATGGTTTCCAACGGCCGCTATCACCTTGAATCCATCCTAGAACGGCTGTAGAATCGGTCCAACCGTAAACTTTGATATTGAAGTGAGCTAAAGAGTATTGTACCTTGCTCATTAATTTTGACAGTAGGTGTGCACCGCATAGCTCTAACCGTGGCAGTGACACATTTTTGTTTTGTGACACTATTCGTGTCTTTGCTGCTACTAACACGATTGATGTGGATGGTTCTGTTTGTTTCGTTATCCTACAATAGATAACACATGCGTAGGCTTTGGTAGATGAATCGCAAAAACCATGGAGCTCGATGATTTCGTTCTGATTGCTTTGTAACCATCTTGGTACTTCCATGTCCTTAATATGTTTCAAATCCAATCTGATTTCCTGCCATTCCGCAATGATTTCCTTTGGTAATTCGTCATCCCATTGCGAATTTAAAAGCCACACCTTTTGAAACAATAATTTCAACTTAGTAGTGATAGGTGCAAGCCATCCCAAGGGATCGAACAGTTTCGATATATCGGACAACAGGGTCCGCTTCGTGTTCTTTGATGTAGTTTGCTTTAGTGAGAGTTGGAAAATGAATTTATCATCTACTGGGTTCCAACGTAAACCAAGGGTTTTTGTTGATTCAATTTGCTTAAAGTCAAATATTTCTTGATTCCCTTGATTTACACTCACGTTCTCTAATAATTCAACCTTGTTAGATGTCCACTTGCGCAGATTAAATCCACCTGATTTTAGGAGATTGATAAGATCTGTCTGCAATTTCCTTGCTGAGATAATGTCGTGGCTGCCGCTGAGCAGATCATCTGTGTAGAATTCTTCTTCTAGGGCTCTTATTGCTTGGCTTGATTGATAATTTTGCCTTTCATCTCGTGCTAATTGTTTTAATGTCATCATGGCCAAAAAGGGGGCTGCCTTTGTGCCATATGTGACTGTTGTGAGTTGATATTCACGGATGAGTTGCTGTGGCGAGTCTCTCCATACAATTTTTTGATATTTTTGATCTGCTTCGCTCAGCATTATCTGCCTGAACATTTTCTCAAGATCAGCAGTAAATGCACATTTATAGCCTCTCCATTTCAAAATCAAAGAAAACAGATCTTTTTGTAAATTTGGGCCACGGTACATAATATCATTCAAACTGTAGCCCGTTGATGTCTTTGCCGAGCCGTTGAATACAACTCGCAGTGACGTAGTTGTCGACTCGGCGCGATGCACACAGTGGTGCGGTAAAAAATAATCGCTTGTCTCAGCAATTTTGCTCTCGCGCAAATGACCTAGTTCCGCGTATTCATGAATGAAATTTTTATAATCTTTTGATACATTTTCTTGCTTTATAAATTTCTTTTCTAACTGTCGAAATTGGGCAATTGCTTTTGATTTTGATTCACCCAATTTCTCTAGTGAATCGGTCTTCAAAGGTAATCTTACTTCGTACCTACCGCTATCCAACCGCTTTGTAGTTGATTTATAAAATTGTAAACATTCATGGTCATCCTGCGATAAATCTGAATTCTCTGCGATGTCTTCGATCTCCCAAAATTTCCGCATGTCGTCAATGTTATTTAAGACAACATTACAATGATAAGTTTTGTTAACGTTGCCGCAAAGGATCCAACCGAGACGCGTTTGTTGCGCAATCGGTTGGTTTTCTGCTTCTCTGATAATACCTCCCAATATGATTGTTGAGTAAACCTCTGCTCCCAACAGGAGATCAATAGGACGACTGACGTAGAACTCCGGGTCAGCTAACTGTATGTTGTTCAAATAATCCCACGTTGGTTTTTGGAAGCTTTGGTTCGGTAAATTATTAATTAAGTTCTTCATGATAAGGACATCGGAAGTGAAGGAATAATCGCAGTGGTTCGCCATACATGTAATGCTAAGTACACCCTTACAGTTGTTTTGTTTAGTACCTATTCCTGAGATCACACCATTGCAGCGTTGGCGTGGCAGCCCTAACTGCTGTGCGGCGTTTTCAGTAATCAATGATGTTTGCGAACCCTGATCAATGAGGGCTCTCATGGTTTTGTAGGAACCATCAACTGTTTGGATCTTAACTAGCGCAGTTGCTAGAAGTGTTTCTGACCTATGATCGGTCACATGGTTGCTGGATGGCAAGGCACGTGGTGCGGGCTGAGGCGGGGGTCGCACGGAGCCACCTAGTTTTGGGTTTGCTGGGCTTGCAAAAGCGTCGTGTAAAATAGAATTGTGGTTTTCGTTGCAGTGTCGACACTTTTTGTTTGATTTACATTGATTGCCATTGTGGTCATATAAGCAGTTTCGACATAAGTTTAATTTCAACACAGTTTTCCGTTTTGTATCAGGCTGCATTTCTAAAAACGTTTTGCAATGAAACAATCCATGATTATTGCTACATAGTGCGCATTTTACTGTCGCTGAATGACAGTTTTTATTTCCAAATGATGGTACAGGATGTTTCTGAAAATGTGTTTTGTTCACAAATGTTGTAGGTTGTTGATATGGTTTTGCTGGTTCTTGTTTGCGACGAGTTGACTCCAATGATGTGAACTTGTTCTCTAGAAAGTCTAAAAAATCTTTCATAGAGGGTAAATCCCTGGGATGCTTCAGGCATTCTATGTAGTCGTTGTAAGTCTGGACGTCTAACTTTTGCGATAAGAGATGAACGAGCAATGGGTCCCAGGTGGTAGTGTCTACACCTAGGTTTTTGATTGCATTCAGACACTCGTTTGTAGTATCATGAATTTTCTTGATATGACCTGCTGATTGCTGCTGTATTGTTGGAATGTTCATAAGAATGTTAATGTGTGAAGTAAATATCAACTTAGTATTGTTGAAACGATGGTTTAAAATGTCCCAACATACCTGATAATTGTCCGTGCTTATATTCAAATGCTGTATTAATTTTTCGGCCTCACCCTTTATTTTGCTCTTAAGAAATTGCATTTTTTGCGCTCTCGATAAAGAAGGGTTGTTATGCACCGTTTCTACGAATAAATCTTTAAACGACACCCATTGATGGTAGTTTCCCGTGAATGTAGGTATCTCCATTTTCGGGGTTGATTGCTCTCTATGGGACACGGCCCACATTTTGCTATTGATAGATCTCTTGATGTTGTTGTATGCTTTCTCATGTTTCAAAAACTCTCTCTCGTAGTCCTCATTGTCGTCAATATTCTCACTGTCTATCTCCCAGTGTAAAGTGTCGATGGCGGACCAGCGAGATTGTAGGGTCCTCAGTATATCTTCAAACTCCCATTTGTCGCTGATCAGACTTAAATCGATGTTTTTTATAGTGCGTGATATGGCTCTAAAATTGCTTATTTGTTTTCGGAACATATCTGCTAGTTTGCTATCAGTACCCTGAGACTTGGTTTCAATATTCGGAAAAGTAAACACTGCTGGTTTTACTATCGGATTAGGTGATTTGATAGGGGTTGTCGGATTGGTTTCCATCTGGATTTCAGGGTCCTGGATAGATGTTGATTGCTTGAGCATTGATTTTGATAGTTCAGTCCCATATTTAATGATACAAGACCGAATGTTTGTGAAAAATGATTCGGTTTGCCCATATTGATTTTCAGTGAAGTACTCGTGAGATTTATTCTCAGTGTACTCGCACAGTTTGATATGATTAGTTTGGAACTCTAGCCAATAAGCTTTAAGAGTATCCAATCTCCTTTTGATATAGTCGGCCGTTTTTCTGTCAGCCCCGTCTTTCTTAAAGTTAACATAAAGTTGTTTCATGGCATCCATGATTTGCTGCTGATTTGCAATAAGGTCTTCCATTTTGCTGATGATAATTATTGATGTTGATCAAGAAAGAAAAATAAATGGAAAGATCTTACTTGAATGGCACTGCTACTTTCTGAATTGCTGACGTACGGAGCTGGACTCCGGGCCTTGATTTGCTGCTGGTCTGCTGTTGCTCTGCTAACTGCTAATGAACTTTGTACTGTCCAATTGCACTGCTATAGTTCAGAACCACGGTCACAAATTATACAGTTCTAGTTCAACCCGACGCACTTAGAACCAAAACTGCTTATACCGATCGCGAGATCCTGAAACGGCTCGAAGGACCATAAAGATGTACGATTTGCTACCGTACGATCTTTAGAAATGATAAGAATGATATTGATAAAAAGGGATTTATTGAATATCTCCAATAAATCTAAAGTTTATGATAAATTATATTCTAAATGATGATAATGCTAAAATGATTGCTAATGAGTGCACGCGGAATGATGTGTAAACGTGAACTGATGAATGATACTCAATATAATTTTAATGTTAGTTCGGGGACGTTGACCTAGCTGACGACTTCGCAATGTATGTACTTACGTGTACCGTACATAAATGATATAAATACAATATTTAAAGTGACCATAAATTCGAGCACCGATGTGGACACTTTCTAACATCATTAAGGCAATAATTAACTCGCGACTCATCAGACGGAGGCGGTCGGCGCACACCAATCATCTCGCGTCAGAATATCTATTAGTTTCTATTGCTATTAGTCTACGAGCAATCTCTTTCCGTTACTAATGAAATGGCCTATAATGTGAAGTACTTAGTTATATGCGGCGGTTATTATAACAAAATAAATGAAGTAAAATTTTGTTTCGATTTTACCTTCAAATATAGGATTCTTCTTAATATGCTGACACTTTTTTAAGGGGATGATCAGACCATCAGACTGAACAACTTTCGAAAAAAGAAATAGCTGTTCCATACAAAACTGAAAATGGTTTGCAATTTTGTATGGAACAGCTGATTTTTTTTCGCGATTTTAATATTGGTCCCATACAGAAAGTTGTTCAGTTTGATGGTCTGATCATCCCCTTAAAAAAGTGTCAGCATATTAAGAAGGTTCCTGTATACAGGGTGTAAAATTAAATGGATTACATATTAAACAAGGTGCTTTAGACCATCTAACTAAATAAATTTTCGCTATGGAGCAAACACCAAAATAGCAAAACAATTTTTTTTTATTCTTTGGAGCAGCAGGAACAGCAGATTTTATTTCGCACTTTGTATGTGAAAGTTGTTTAGTTTGATGATCTGAAGCACCCCGTTTAATATTTTACGGATTTTATTTTACACCATGTATACCTCGTTGTTCAAATAACAACCCCTAAAAATATAAAAAGGTTCATGAACACAAACGTTGAACTAGTATAGTACCTAATTTTTTCAACGTCATTATTAAAGATAACGCAAATGTAAAAATAGTGGTTAATAGAAAAACCAAAACCAAAATCCAACGAGAGTGAGACCGAAACCTATCAGAATAATTAATAACACCAAAACGTATTCAACACTTAACCTAACAAATCACTTCTGGATAAAGAAATAAGTGTCCCATAAAAATAGACAAAACCATTGTCACCATTGAAAGCTCTTGTATCATTCGCCGATAAAACTTATTCCAATCAAAAATACAACTTAACTTTTCAACTTTAAGGAACAAATTCCTTTAAAAATTAAATCCGAAAAAAAGATCAAATAATCTGAGAAGTTCGATTTGTTTGACTCAAGGTGTAAACGTCCGTTCCCATTCATAACCATTATAAGTTGACCCCTTTCTTCTTTTGTAATGCAAAAAGTTGGGTTTCAATTTAAACTAGTCGTTTTTAGTTGTGTGTTTTGTCGTTTGGACAACTAATGTGTCAACAGATAGGTCTCTTTTAAAGTGCAAGTAAATCATAAGAAAGGGGATTTTAAATCTTGTCTATTGAAGGGGAATACTCTTACTTTTGTAAGTAAAATAATTTGTCTATCTATTTATCTATCTATCACGCAAAAACTACAGAACCGATTTTGATGAAACTTTTTTTGTTTGATAGCTTATTATCTGACTTAAAATCTGGTATATAATTTGTGCGGACAAACTCGCGGGTTAACGCTAGTTTCCTTATAAAAGTGTGAGTGAATGAATACTAGAATTAAACATTTTAACGGGTCCTTACCGCGTTTTGGTATATTTGAGTTCCCGATAACACAACATTCTGAAAACACTGCCGAAATATCGGGAACTCAAATATCCCAAAACGCGGTAAGAACCCGTTAAAATTTTTAATTCTAGATTAAATAATAACCGCGTAACTCAAAAACTGAATGGATACTTACTAATACTTATCCAATTTTGAATAAAGCGATCACATTATAAGAAAAAAAAACGTAGGTACAGCCGAACATGGAACCTCCTCTTTTTTTTAAGGTCGGTTAAGAAATAGTTAGGCACACTTTAACTGTAGCTATATCCTTCACCACTTTCATCCAATTATAAAAAAAAATTATCACCATGTACTTACGTACCTACATACAATGTCATAGGAATCTCGAAGCAATAGAATAAAATATGCTAAAGCAACGAGTTTGCAATAAGAAAATTGTGTGAAGTCAAAACAATCCCTCAGTTTTACACTTTAACGCTTAATCCAGTGTTTCTCAAACTTCTTGAACTACGACCCCCATCGCACTCAACCCGGCTTGCTAGCAGATTAAGGACCGCCACATACATCCGGAATAAACCTGATTCAGAATTAGATTCGGTATGGAGTTTTGCCGCTTTCAGAGACTTTTTAACTAGATCTAGTGATTTTTTGATGTTTTAGGTGGCATATTTTGAGTGATTACGCTCAAAAACCTCTTGTGTGATAATGGTTCATGCCATTTTGTATGCAGATTATGTCTAATGTTAAAACCATCGATAATCTTTTGATATAGTTGCATTAATTTAGGAATACAATTTAAAAACTATCATCGTAACATTCGTAACGTCATGACCTTATCACGTGATAGTAATTATCATGTATAGAAATTGGTTGTTCTGTTTTAATAAATACCTAAAAATGCTATTATTGTCATTCATTTTGCGTTTCATGCATTTTTATTTTAGGCATTTTTTGAACAGCACTCTAGTATTTTTTGTAACCATAGTTGACTACACTGAATCCTGAATCAGGATTCCGGATCGCAATTCCGTCTGTGTGTGGCGGACCTTAAACAATATTGTTCCTGAGGTCGTAACATAAGGCGCGTGATAATTAAGGCTATAATTATCACGCCTTTGATCTCGCTGGTTCCCGCACAAATAGAAAGAGAACGAAGGCGCAATAGCGGTATATCACGCTGCCATACTACGGCAGCTGATATGCTTCTGAATAAAATGTTAAAACTTTCCGAGAGGCCGACAGAGAGGAGATTTCATGTTATTATATAAAAGAATTGTCAGAATAAGTCCAATAGCCTTCATTCGCGTACCCAAGTCTTCCCATTTGATTGATCGAAAATGACGCTGCAGCCCTATTGTTTCTTATATTCGGTATTCTATTTATTGCCTAAACAAATGAGTGTACAGGGTGAAATTGATATCATTAGCACGCTTTTAAACTAAGAGTATACCCATCAAACTGAACAACTTTTACTATGGGAGCAAACCGAACGGAGCAAATAAAAAAATCAGCTGTTCCATACTAAACTGCTATCTCAACGCGCGAGTTCGCGACTCAAATGTATGCAACAGTTAATTTTTTTTTGCTCCGATCGGTTTGCTGCCGTAGTAAAAGTTGTTCAGTTCGATGGGTAGACTCTTCGTTTAAAAGGAATAATGATGATGCTAATGATATCAATTTCACCCTGTCAACGGAAGAATCAACGGAAGCAACATTTTTGCAACTGGCAACCTGGGGTTGCGATTGGTGCAAGGCTGGCAAGAATTTGTTTTTTGATTCTCAAGCTGACATTTCCACTGTTTAGACAGTGATACATATTCCGTCCTCCATTTACAGTGTACAGGGATCTTAGAATATTGGCACACAGCAAGCACGTATCCAGACCTTAGTTTCGGGGGGGGGGGGGGGGGAGATATTCATAGAAAAGCAATGAAAAATTAAGTTATGTAATCACTTTTCCATACAAATATTCGGATTTGGGGGGGGGGGGGGGGGGGGAACCCACCTATCCCCCCCCCCCCCTCCCTGGATATATGCCTGGCACACAGGTAATAAAATTAGGATGCATCATAAAAGGCTTTGCAGCCAACCCATACATTGAAAACCACTGGTTTACTCAATAAACAGACACATTCCTCACTTATTTTAGTGGCCGTAAGAATCAAAATTGCATGTTAAATTACTGGTTATATTGGCCCTCTGTTCATTGATGACTGGATGTCCTTTTCACTTACGATGTCCCATGAATCAAACCATTTTCATATTTCAAACGTTGCCATAAGGTTCCTGAGATGAGATATCTATGAAGGGATTTACAGTGCATGCAGACAAGTGAAATTGTCCATAGTTTCAAATGAATGGAAAATATTTATGTAATAGTTTTGACAATTATGTTCTGTACTGTTCAGTCGTGCTGTGAAACGCTTATCACTGAAAGAGACAGACGATAAATTAGGCTGTATTGAGTGACTTAGGACATTATGGAGTCGCAGCTACAAGTTGAGTGGCGTAAAAACGTAAAAAAAACTATAAGGTGGAGTATTTTAATTGCAACTATTTGGTAATAGCAATTGCACTTATAAGAACCACAATTTAGTCCTTCTCTTTATACCAACACCTGCCTTCTAGATGACTAAAAAAATGCACTTTATTGCCACACAAAGTACAAAAAAGGCACAGAAACAATACACAGATTCATGAAACAGAAAAATCAAATATATATAAAAACGCATTGTGGCAATGGGTTAGGACTCAGTGTCCGCTGGCAGGACCTAATAAGATCTGCTGCTCAGCACTGATTTGCAGTCCCAACCTGCTCTTATATCAGCATACAAACATCGAGGGTACAGGGTAAGTAGGCACTACACAATTTTGACCTCAAGTTATACTATATCACATTAAATTACCTTCATTATGGTATTTAGGATATTATTATCATCTTAAATTTAAACTAGGATTATAGATTAAAAAGTGTGGGGGTGTCAGTCGGGGTGTGTGGGTGTGTGGGTGTGTGTGTGTGTGTGTAGGAGTGGAAAAAGGAGAGAACCAGACCAGTTGTATTTACTGTTTTGCTGCGTTAGTTTTATCTTTTTTTAATTAGTTCCTTATATTTGTGTTTAATGGTTTGGGAGCATAAAATAAAAATTAAAAAAAAAATCATTTATTTCAGACTTTCGCCCATATAAGTTAAGAGGTAGGATAGGAACACGAACACAATTCAGAATAAAATTTATAAAATTATTACTACTGCATAAATATAGTACCCACTCTGTTCACCAGTTTGACCCAGTGAGCCAGAATGGGACAGTCAAATTTATCGACAATAGCCTTCAGAATGGTGTTGGTGCTCCCCCGCGTCCTGCCCAGCAGAGAGGCTGTCTTCTTCCGCATGATCGCGTGGAAGCCATCAGTACGCATTTCCGCGAACATGGTCGACGCGCTGCAGAAGCGTGGGAGCCTCAACAGCGTCCTGAAGGCGTTGTTATATAGACAGACATAATTCTATTGTGATTCTCGCCTCCTTCATTGACCATGTATTTGAAGGGTGAAGAAAATCAAAAGTATTGGGGCCAACACAAAAGATCCCACTGGGTCGAAGTGTTGCTGGCTTGCCAGCCCCCACAACAAGATAAGATAAGATAAGATTGTGATTCTCATAAGTGCAATTGCTCCATAGTTGCATTTACCAGATAGTTGCAATTACAAGACTCCACCTTACCATTTTCTACACATGGGTTATTATTTGATATCATTCTGTCATTGTCATTTGTCATTATGTCGTAGGTTTCTTTGTAGTAGATATTTCCACCAGGGCTAAAGTACATTTGGTCAAGAACGCGGTCTATCAATTTTTACACCTTCCTATTTGATTGTAGCCTTCCTAGCTAATGAAAATATAGCTAAGATTAAAATTGGAATTGTTCTAGAGTCACGCCAAAAATAAACCTTAAATTTTGAAATCCGTCGAAGAACTAAGGTTTTTTTTTACGGGCATAGGCCCACCACACATTCCCACCGCTGTAACTCCTGTAAGCCAGGATCAACAGCGGCGACCATTCACAACATTGGACAATGAAGTCCAGCGAGCCCGGGGGATGACTCTAATCTGTCTTGGAACCCGCAATGAATTAATCAAAGAAGATAGGAGGAGTAGGAAAACGAAATATCCGACTTCCCTCCATTGCAAACTTGATTGACTTGATTGACTAGATTGGCACAGGACCGTGAGGAATGACGCAATAAAATAGAGGCCTATGCCCAGCAGTGAGTTGACGTGGACTAATTTGATTGATTGAGGAATTTCAACCTCAGGAAGGAGTCAAGAGCACGTTGCTATGCATAAACTATTTAGTCCGATTTTTGATTATATCTCAAGAGAGTGCTATTGGAATGCGCTATACCAACGTAACAAGTATTTCAATCGTGTCTCGTGACACACGGACAGATATTTACGAGCACCCACCGACACCCGATCACAAGTCGGCCCATATATTTTATAGCTTCGCTAATCTCTGTCGCAGTTGAATTGTTTAGACGATGCGCTTCACTTTAAATAGTTCGCGTTGACAGTTAAAACGTACAGACAAACAGACATGTCAGTAAGTGTGTCAATAAACATCTTAAATATACAACGTGCCATGAAAGCTGGCATGGCAAACATTTTGAAACAAATGCCTACCACGAACGCGCTACATATCTACAAAACGAAGTTTATTTTAATTTTTAATACCAACTATGTATTAACAAATTTAATTCCCTGTGGTTTGTCAGATTTTCCTTAAAATATATAGTTACAAAGTAGCCCAGTCATTTTACGGTTTGAACCGGGACTAGTTTAGGATTTAGGTTTAGTTTCTAAATAGTGATAAACAAATTCACTAACGTTAATTGGATAGTATTGAAAATAGGATCGGAATTCGTTTGTGTGCAGCGCTCGTTACAACTTATATATTGATGATTGTTAGGCACTATTTTGCAACGCGGAAACAAGGAATATACAGGGTGTACAATTAAATGGGACACTCACTTAAAGGGGTGCTTCAGACCATCAAACTAAACAACTTTTACTATGGGACCAATACTGAATTCACGAAAAAAAAATCCGAAGTCCCATACAAAACTGCAATCATAACTCGATTGAAATGTATGATTATTAGTCCCATAGAGAAAGTTGTTCAATTTGATGGTCTGAAAGCACCCCTTTAACACATTCGCGGACAGTGACCGGCTATAGCAGTGGTAACAATAAAAGTTCTATTGTGTCTCGTTCACTGTCCGATTTAATTGCTAATTAATTTTATTGCATAAAAATGGGACATTAATTAATTTAATTAATGTCCCATTTAATTTTACATCCTGTATAAGAGTACAGGCGCAAGTCAAGATATCCTTTCTGAGTTTTTGCAAGCTCTAAGCTCTGAGAGGATCAGCGAGCGAAGTAAAAGTAAAGAAAATGTTACAATAGTCAAATTAAAATGCATAACATTTCAACTATGCAAGTTGTTCAGCCAAGCTCAAAACCTACCGCCCGAGGAATTCAACATAATCCCTCATGCAATAGCTCAGTATGAATGGAAGCATAATCTTTACAATACAGCCGTTTCTAGGGTTGCCACACGGCGGAAATAACAAAGGTTTTTTTGACAAAATCGTGGATTACCACTAGGTAGGCTACATTTATTATTCAAAAGACAGGACAGGAGAGGTCATTTCAAATAGTCCACCGGTCAGCAAAAGTTAAACTGAAAAGAATCAAATCCATTAGATTATGGTAATATCTAAACTATCATAAAACTGTAACAGAAAGTGTGTCTGTACATTAAACATATTAAAAAAAAAAGTTACGATATGGTTTTTAGGTGTCCCTGATTCCATATCACCAATTTTTGGATTATTTGTCTGTCTGTTTGTTCGTTTGTTTTATCGAGCATCACGCAAAAACTACTGAACCGATTTTTAAGAAACTTTTTTGTTTGATAGCTTATGATCTGACTTAATTTCTAGTGTGCGGACAAAGTCGCGGGTTAACGCTCGTATTTAATAAAGTCATTTAGTTGTCAAGAAAGAATAAAAAATTCTCTTAGCAACTGGTTGCGAAACTCCGTTGCCATCGGGTTCGAAATGCCAATTTTCCTTTGCGGGTGGTAGTTTCTTTTTCAAGATTTTTGAAGATGAAGGACCTATTATTTACCAAAAAACTCATTATCATTCATTAGTTAATTACCTACCACTTGATCCATCATTCAATTTTGATCTTTAACACTTTCGCGGACACTGAACGAGACACAATAGAACTTTTATTGTTATCACTGCTATAGCCGGTCACTGTCCGCGAACGTCTTAAAGGAAACATTCATTACACACTTATAAAAGTTATTGTGGTAACGTTTCTGACAATCCAGAAGGAAACGATGTTTTTAAATGATTGAATTTTTTGTTGTCAAGTTATTAAATGAAGATTTTGTCATGTGATAACTAAATTCGATCGTATTAAATTTCCTGAAAATTATTTTTATTATTTTACGATCTGGTAACCCTATTTTCTTCCTCATTGTTGTGTCCATACTTTTTGTGAAACAAGGAAGACGGACAAATGTTTGACTGCCATTACTTTTTCTTACGTTCTGAAGACATTGTGAAAAAGAATTGATTGTCTAGATTTTCATAGCGTATTGTGGTCACAGGGTTATATCTAAATCTATCTGACTGTTGGAACAAGTATTTTTTATGTACTTCTTCCGTATGTTATAATATAAACTATTAAGATAGATGTAGAATTGCGGTGATTCTCGATCTAAAATAACCGATCCTATATCGTAGCATACATAAAGTGAACATCAAAATTAAATGATGACGATATTCATTTTCTATATCTGATATTAAATTCTCCTTAGTAATTTTCGTGACGGACCCACCATACCCCTGGTGGTAGGGTGTTTGTACTTACACCTTTGAGCATTGAGATGTACCAGGGGAGCAGAAGTGTACAAGAGGTCATTAAGTACCAAACTTATCTTTTAAGGAAGTTCGACCTATTGTATACGTCAGCTCTCCTGGTACATTTATGTGAAGTTCATTTAACGCTCTTTCACGTTACATCTTTCTTCCTATAGTACCATCTCCTTTCGGAGGTTGGCTATCATTAGGGCTATTCGGGAGACTGCAACCTTAAATAGTAAGGTAGAGTTCATATCGAACCATTCACACAGATCCTTAAGCCAGGAAGTCCTTCTTTTTTTCTTCGTTACATAGTTCGGTTCATTCTTTGTAAAATATCGATTTGTTCGTGGTTAATTTCAGTTTTAATTTCGGTAAAGTTCATAGACTTTTCTTGTTGCCTGTACAAGGTTAATAAAAATAAGTATTGAAGATTCCTTGCAGATCTTTTTATGCCGTTCGATTTTGGCTCCATAGCGAAAGTTATTCAGTTTGATCGTCTTACCTACCCCTAAAATTTGGAATGCACTCAAGTTACAACTGAAGTGTTATTTTTGAATAGGTAGTGAAATCAAAATCTTTTTTTTTCATACCGAATGAATACCCACAAACTTAATAGGTCATTTTCTACTGTTGATTTCAATGTGTGATTTTCGAAAATCGCGCTGATGTATGCTTACGAGTCATTCTAAAATTAATTACGAAGTTATTTGCTTCAAAATGTCAGTCAACATAATTCTTATCAAATGGGGTTAGTCAAAATAGAGACGTATTGAATTTCAACCTACCATTCTGCGTGTGAATAAAATGTGGTCGATGGCAGCTCGACAGTTTGCTTGTGTAGTTTAATTTTAGCAAGACTGCGTTTCGTTTTGTTCTTACGTTGGGTTAGGTCATACACACATACATAAGTACATAACACAGGTAGGGATAATTATACTCTTTTAGGTAGCCGAAATGAAGATGCTGAGGTGGATGTGCGGTGTCACGAGGCGCGATAGACAAGCACGTATCCAGACTTTCGTTTTGGTTTAGGTACATTCGATTTCGAGGGGGGGGGGCTTCAATGAAAAACGACAAAAAAATTATACCGGGCGTCACTGTTCCATACCAATATTTGGATTTGGGGGGGGGGGGGGGGGATAAATCCCACCTATCCCCCCCTGGATACATGCTTGGCGATAGAATCCGCAACGAGTATGTGCGAGGTAGCCGGGGTGTACGTGACATTGCAGATAAACTTCAGGAGCATAGGCTTAGGTGGTTTGGACACGTGAAACGAAAGCTTCCCGAATACGTAGGAAATATGGCACTGCAACTGTCGATTCCAGGACAGAGACCAAGAGGACGTCCGAAGAGTAGATGGATGAACACAGTTCGTAGTGATATGACCGAGTGCAATGTCACCGAAGACGACGTCAGAAATAGGGCAAAGTGGAGAGAACATACTCGGTAGGCTGATACCATCACCATATGGTATTAAAAGCTAGAGAGAGAGAGAGAGGGAGAGCGAGGTAGCATACGAAAACCGAAAGTAACAGAGACATAGGCACATCTCGGTTTTTGTCGTTTTCTCTGTGGTAGCATGTTAGGCCTACAGCTCCCAGAAGCATCGAAATACCATAAATATTTACGCTTTGCTATGATTACAATGACATAAGTTCATAACATAACAAACACGTGCTTGCCCTACCGTTTACCGTTTGCATGTAAATGATATAACTTCAATTTGAATAGCGTTCAAAAGTAAATCTTGTCCTTTTCAACAACCCTTATCTTAAATCTTTAACAATGTTACTT
This sequence comes from Agonopterix arenella, assembly GCA_927399405.1. Classification (NCBI taxonomy): domain Eukaryota; kingdom Metazoa; phylum Arthropoda; class Insecta; order Lepidoptera; family Depressariidae; genus Agonopterix; species Agonopterix arenella. The sequence continues at coordinate 724,890 of OV656713.1, read as the reverse complement.
TACCTTTTAAAGAGCAACCCTTCTGCTATTGAGTATTTAACATTGTATCATTTAACAAAGATATTTTGTAAAATGGGAAGGAACTACCAAAAAAATCTCTTTGAAAGCAAGATGAATCGGCGAAATGAACAACTGCAGTTTTTCATTTAAAATTGGCAAAGCAGTTAGATGTCTGGGTGAAAAATATTTTATGTTTGTTCAGAGAAAATGACTTCCACCAATTTACACTGGGTTTCTGTGGTGGAGTATTGACCAGCTATATTCCCCGCTTTTTCGTGACAGACAGAGAGATTATTACTATTAGGAGACAAATGCTCGACAATTCGACATGTTGTTGTTGTGACGTACTAAAAGTCCGTTTACATGCAGAATGTTCTATACTATTACCCAGTGCAAAACGTTCAAGACGCAACATACTGATTTTTGTTTGTCCACACGTTCAAATCACCAGTAGAAAATGAGAAAATTGCTATGGGGATTATGCATCATTCGATCATGATTTTGAAAGTGTGTGACTGATTCAAAAATATCACTTCTGGGCGTTTTATTAATCACTATCAAATCTTTTTTGGACTTAGAAATTCATCATCCACAAAGAACAACAACAACAAACAACATGACAACTCCAAAAAAATTTATTAACACGTTCCGGGGCGGTGAACGAGACACAATAGAATTTTTATTGTTATCACTGCTATAGCAGGTCACTGTCCCGGAGCGTGTTAATGCACATTTTGCGGCTTTAAATTGTAATCCAAACTAAAAAGAAACAAAAACCCATCGCTATTATAAATTGTAATCGCAAATGATACAAAAGTGATGAAAGTAAAAGTGTATAGAGTAGGAAAGGAACCGGTATGTAAATGATCAATTTATAAACATAGATGTCGTTAACTATCTAACGTTTCTATTAAACTGTCTCTTGACAGATCATTTAACGGGTTCACATACAGGGTGCTCTCCATAAGCAACATGATCACAACTAAATATATTCCCGGAGGTGGTACCTAAATTAGCTATTAAGTATTGTAAATATTTCATGGCTATAATATCAATTCAGAACATTCTCATTTCACAAGCGTGCACATGACAGTTTACCCAGCCAGTCATCTCTCTTGCCTATTTCCTATTATTTGTGGTTGGCGAAAGATGTCATCCTCTTCCATTCATCTCTTTTAGCCGTCATTGCAGCACTCACTCCTTTCTTACACATATCATCCTTGACACAATTCATCCGAGCCAGTGTGAGGTAGTAATCATCAACAGCCTATCATCGTCCACTGCTGAACATAGGCCTCTCCCAAGGCGCGCCACAAAACTCCTTCCTTCCTCTATCCTTGGCCTTCCTCATCCAGTCACTCACAGAGTCCCAGCTACCTTTTTTAGGTCGTTGGTCCAGCGGGCCTGCCAGTTCTACTCTGGAACTCTGACTCCCCATCGGTTGTCAGTTCCTTGGCAGATATGACCAGTCCATTGCCATTGCATTGAGGTAGTAATGGGTCATATTTGCCGTAACTGATAATTGAATCGTTCTAATAGACACCAGGAATTGTTAGTGTGGGACACCCTCTGGCACTGGACCGACGACGACCTGAGACAGGCGATTGGATGAGGAAAGACTTGGGACTTAGAGGCTTATTATCAGCAGTGGACGATTTCTAGATAATGAATGGAGGACGGGACTAAATTTTTATATTTGTCCCTTGTCCGAGATACCTTAGTCCTCCATCCACTGAAATTTATTTGAAAGACTTGAATTCATTCCGCGAATAATTAGACAATAGTAGATTATGGTACAAGTGTGTAATGTTGGTGATTACCGCTGAGGTAGGCGAGGGTCTTAAGAGAGCCGAGGACGGTAATTATCAATACACACGTGTATCATACGACGTTTTTCAACACACTTGTGAAGAAAATAATAATAAAAAATCATTTTATTTAGTAAATAAAAAGTTTATTTAGAGAATTTATTTGTACTATTGAATATGATCTTTTTTGTATCGAAACTTTTTTAAGAACAAAGCAACTCAAGAACTCAACCAAGAAGTTTTGATACCTACTATAAAAAAAAAATAACTCACTTGTGAATAATAGTAATGAAAAAGTCACAGTTTGATTATAGGTGTCATTATGTGCCTAATTGCGGTGAAATAAGGGCCATTTTATGAGCAAGTGTGTTGAAAAAATTAAACTTTTTATTGTAACACACAGGGTGTTACAATAAAAAGTTTAATAACATGTAAACTAATGTAAAGTGATATCTTACACAAGGTAATATTGCGTCTGATAAGATTTATGCTGTCACGGTAGGTTGTCAAACTTGTTAACATTATTGTTTACTTGTTTTCGACGTAGATAAATTATTAAACTGTAACAGGAAGTTTGTCTGTACATTCTTCTTCTTCTTCTTCTTCTTCTTCTTCTTCTCATAGTGTGGGCCCTGGTGTTAGAGTTTTTACAGACCGCCTTACGGCCTCTGACGTGGTTTTCATGTAACGACTACTACCACCAGATAGTAGCCGGGACCAACGGCTTAACGTGCCATCCGAAGCACGGAATCATTTTTCTTTTCAAACAATCAGGCGATTCAGCCTGCAATGTCCTAACCAACTGGAAAAAAACGCACAAAGTGACATATCACTAGGTGTCCCCCGTGGGAATCGAACCCACGACCTCCGTGTCGAGAGCCAATGCTCTTAACCATTAGACCACGGAGGCAGTTAGTCTGTACATTGAAGATATTAACAAAAAAAAGTTACGATATGGTTTTTAGGTATCCCTGATTCCATATCAAAAATTTTTGGATTTTTTGTCTGTCCGTTTGTTTGTGTGTTTGTTTGTTTGTTTGTTTGTTTAAACGAGCATCACGCACAAACTACTGAACTGATTTTGATGAAACTTTTTTTGTTTGATAGCTGTATCTGACATAAAATCTGGTATATAATTTGTGCGGACAAAGCCGCGGGTAAACGCTCGTAATAAATAATTTCACCAGACTGATTCAGAAGGAAGGGTACCTGATGTTTTTTTGTGTGTATGTATGTTTGCATGTCTTGTTCTTTGTCACGCCTTACAGCATAAACGGCTTGATGGAATTTGACAAATTATGTTATAGTATAACCGTGCCAACTGCCTCTGTGGTCTAATGGTTAAGAGCATTGGCTCTCGACACAGAGGTCGTGGGTTCGATTCCCACGGGGGACACCTAGTGAAATGTCACTTTGTGCGTTTTCCCCAGTTGGTTAGGACATTTCAGGCTGAATCACCTGATTGTCTGAAAAGAAAAATGATTCCGTGGTTCGGATGGCACGTTAAGCCGTTGGACCCGGCTACTATCTCTGGTGGTAGTAGTCGTTACATAAAAACCACGTCAGAGGTTGTAAGGCGGTCTGAAAAAACTCTGACACCAGGGCTCTGCCCACACGATAAGAAGAAGACCGTAGCATACTATAATTACTACCGTAAGTATAACTAATTATTATGTAGAACATGTTTTTCTCTTTTCAGTTAATATTTTTTTCACGCAGTCGGGTTTTTTGTTGTGTTAACAATTTGTACATTGTGTGATAAAATGCAATCGTATCACTAAAATTGTCGTATTACATTTCAAAAGCAAGGAATCAATCATCGCAAAGTACCTCTACAAAGAGAAAAAAAAAACAATGATTTCAACGCACATGATTGCCTGAGAAAACGTCTCGTCTCTCTTGCACAGGGGGCGTGGTCAACGATAAGCATTTAATCAACTACATGTTGTTCGTAATTATGGGGTGTGAGGGATGCCTTACCTGCCTGCGTCTACGTCGGCGCAGTGATTAACATTTACTTTATGATTTTGGCCTTTCTTTTGTTAATGATACAGTTTTTGGTCCACACCTCGTGTGGGTCCATGATGAGTTTGATAGCATAACTTTCGTAACAAGCATCAAGCAAAAATCATTTTTCTTTTTTGACTAGGGATGCGTATTTTTTACTATGTGGGGACTTGCTACAGATGTCAGCACCCACAAGTTATAGCAAAGATGCCAACAGATGGCGATACCGTCGCTCTCGGAGATATGCTCCATACATAGACAACGTTCACCGTGAATATGTATCTCTCCACTCTTAACCACAATACATCGCGCAAGAGAAATAATCACAGAGATTCGATACATATACAAGGTCCAACTAAGAACTGTTGGACCACGGTCGGTCCTCAGGCTTCACACATAGCCTGGTGGAAGATCTTCCCTTTTCAATGGAGGAACATTCCCAGTAGCCTCCATAACTATAGTCGCAAAAGGTTGTAAAAACAACTAAATGACTGACTGTAAAAAATTCTTTTATGATATTACGAGCTATTTCACGTATATTTAACAAATATTCATTCAGCCGTTTCCTATAAGGAGAAGCCCAAACTTAGTGTTTGGAAAATGATTTTTTTTTTTTATAAAACTTGTGGCCGAAATGTAACGATGTGGTATATTTTTAGAATCAGCTCATGAAGCCCTTTCATTCGATAACCCACACGACTGGTTTCTAAAATAAAAAGTTTTGAATTCCGTTCAAAAAATTTATGACTTCACAAACTTTTTTTAAACCACAGAACTTGCCTTCAACATAAAAACTATACATCCTTGTGATCTCAATAATACATTACAGAAGTCAAAACCGCGTTACGCATATTTTACCTTTTTTTTATTTATTTATAATGAATGGACTCTTGCTTGTGCGTTAGCACTGCATTTCCGCCAGTGTCAAGTAGTTTATGGGACAATCTATCCCAATCTCAGGGATTGTTTTTGGTTAAGAACTAGAAGAGATTGAGGATTGCTTAGCCTAGTGGCAGGCAAAAACGCGACCCGCGAAAACCACTGATCCACTGAACCGCTGTGATCTCTGATCAGATCGCTCGGCCGGCACAAGACTGAGCTGATCCCTTTTGTCGCAAGCAGAATCTATAAGTATAATTATTGTAATTACTTTAACAATTACTGTACCTAATTTCTGTTTGCACAATAAAACTTTTTCAATTTCAATTTCACGCGAGACAAGTGCTCGGGTCAGAACCTGCAACGTGACTCATATTTTACCTTATTTTACAAAATGGCGCCTATTCTAACCAGCGACATTTTAACGTTTTTTTTTCATAATCATAGAGTAAGGAGAATTTCTCTATGGTTAGTATTCATGTTTATACCACGATTATACTTTCCAGCTTCCTGTGTTTTTCCTATCTTCTTTGATTAAATTCATTGCTGGTTTCAATCCAAGTCATATTGCTGGTTCCAATATGGTTATTTTGATACTCCCAAACTCTCAAACCAAAACCTATTTGTTCCATATTTTTATATTTTTCCTACTCCTATCTTATTTGTTGAGTTTGGTTGAATTCGCTGCAGTAGGCCTAGCATGCCGACCCCGAGGCACGACATGCCTTTGTCGTGGGTGGCATGCTAGCTAGGCTGGTTCCGGAATCCAAGACATATGATTATTATACAGGGTGAAATTGATATCATTAGCATCCTTTTAAACTAAGTGTCTACCCATCAAATTGATCAACTTTTATTATGGGAGCAAACCAATCGGAGCAAATAAAAAATCAGCTGTTCCATACTAAACTGCAATCTCGACGCGCGCGCGTCGCTCCCATAATAAAAGTTGATCAATTTGATGGGTAGACACTTAGTTTAAAAGGATGCTAATGATATCAATTTCACCCTGTAGTCATCCCTCGCTCACTGAAATTATCAAACTAACACTTCTTAAAACATTTCAGTCAAAACGTCGAATACCTCAAAGCAGTCAATTAAAATATCTCAGCTAAATAAGCCTGGGTCGGGCGATAATCTCAGTTAATTCCGACGTCGGGTTATATTTAACCCTTAATTAAACTTCGGTTGATTCAAACGATGCTCAATGCAAGCTGTAATTGAAATATTTTGATACTTGAGCTTGATTTTATATTAACGAAATGTTGGTACTATTGTTACTTAGATTAATACAGGGGGTAAGGAAATAGTAAATTATGATACATGTAAGCAATGTTGGTCATTACAGCCGAGGTGGGATTGCAGCACGAGCCATGAGGCGAGTGATGCATACTAACAGAGGCTGTAATGACCATCGCTCACGCGTTTCATACGACGTTTTTTAACATACTTGCGAGGAAAAAGTAATAACATTTCAAAGTATCTAGGTTGGTAATATGTAGGTAGGTACAGTACGACCATGAAAATAATTCCGCTCGTCAATCTTCGTTTGCGCAGAGCACCTAGCTAGCATGCCTCCATCTTTATTATTTTACGTAGGCCAGAAAGTTACAGCGGTGGGAATGTGTGGTGGGCCTATGCCCGTTTAAAAAAAAAGGCCAGAAAGAGCGCGCATGACGTTTTTCTCGTTTAAACGCTTTGTCGTGGGTGGCATGCTAGCTAGGCATGACCGAGTCCTCGACAAAACCCGAAGTCATTTAGTAATCAAAGGGTGCAAAGTCGGATAGCAGCGGAAAGGACGTGAAAACAAATTAGCCAATAGCGTAAACGGATTGAAGGTCACACATCCTGATTGGTCAATATAATTTCGCGCGCTATTAAAATTTGTCAACTACGCTATTCCTTTCACTCGTACAGTATAAAGCATGCTTGCCTTGCCTACTTATTCTTGTCAGTTCTTCCCATTTGTAGGAAGTGATATCCAAGTGTCCAAGATGAGCTCTAGGTCTAACTACAACGTATGAAAAAAAAAATCGGAAACAAACAAAAAGCTTAATTTGCTGCGGGCGGGGCACAAACAATCTCTTTTATTAATATTCTGTTTTTAATATTTTACAAAAATGTGTCCGTGATAATGTAAAATATTGTATGTGTGTCGGATATCCAAATAAAGAATTTTTCTTTCTTTCTTTCTATTTGTTAAAATACTAACTCCAAGCTGCAAGTCATCAACATTTTGTACTAACGTGAGTACCTACAAACAATAATAAATGCGCAGTAAGTGCACTAAATGCACAAGTAGAAAGTGCACACATCTCGGGACGGGAGGCATGGGGACAGCCGATAACGCGACTGCTGAAATGCTCTATTCTTTGAGCTAGGGTTGCCGCAAACCAGTTCTTTATTTTAATAGAAATCGAAAACGATAATATTAACAAATATCCTTTTATGAATGGTTTGTATCAACTGCTAGGTTTAATTCTAATTCGCATTTAATTCTTTCTGAATTATGCTTACCTGATTTTAAAAAAATTCATGTTGATTTTTTCCTTTACAGTCTAATGTCATTGTTTACAGTTCAAAACTACTGTGACTACAATTTTAAAATATACGAGCGTTAACCCGCGACTTCGTCCGCACAAATTATATACCAGATTTTAAGTCAGATCATAAGCTATCAAACAAAAAAGTTTCATCAAAATCGGTTCAGTAGTTTTTGCGTGATACTCGTTCAAACAAACAAACACACAAACAAACAAACAAAAAATCCAAAAATTGGTGAAATAGAATCAGGGACACCTAAAAACCATATCGTAACTTTTTTTTGTTAATATCTTCAATGTACAGACAAACTTCCTGTTACAGTTTTATAATAGTATAGATGCCACCTTGATCAATAGTTTATTAAGGAGCTATAGGTTCAGACGAATATTTTCTATGAGAAACGCGATTGCCCAGCCCTCCAAAAAGTGCGTGCGTGTGCCGTATTTTCGATTTAAAAGAATTAAAAAAAGATCGTTTTATAGATTTTTTAAATTATTTCACTAGATAAACTAATGGTGAATATGTGAGCATAAATACCAAAAATCTGAAACTATTATAAGTTCTTCTAAAACGAGAAAAATGTTTAAAAATACAAGAAAATACGTCATCTTTGTGACGATTTTCAATCGAGTGAAGTAATTCCAATCGTGTATTCAATTGATGATTTCACTAGATAAACTATCCAAGAATACTGAGGTATGACTTTGGTTTCGATAAATTGCATAAATCTAGTCGAAAAATTAAAAAAGATGCCTCCAATGTGTTTCGTCCTACCATAGGGCCTTAACAACGAAAATTAGAGGTTCATTCATGTAGAAAAAATTATGGCAAAAATTAATGCATTTTTTGGAGCCGCGCTGGATTTTATATTACAACAATAATTATAAAGTCATGTGGTGTTAAAAAAATAAACAAATGTGAAGACAGTGGCAGCCCTAACTTAAGCTATAATTTTAACCGTCTGTATTTGCCGACATAACTTTTGCTTAAAATATGTAAAATCTACTAGCTACGTAATCAATAATCATAAACAAGATAGTTCACTAACTCAACTTTCCAACAAACAAGAGAAGATATATTTACTTATACAGGGTGAAATTGATATCATTAGCATCCTTTTAAACTAAGATTCTACCCATCAAACTGAACAACTTTTACTATGGGAGCAAACCGATCGGAGCGAAAAAAAATCATATGTTCCATACTAAACTACAGCATATTTTTTCTATGCTCCGATTGGTTTGCTCCCATAGTAAAATTTGTTCAGTTTGATGGGTAGACTATAAGTTTAATAGGATGCTAATGATATCAATTTCACCCTATATAAGTAGGTACGTATGGAAATAAAACATCAAATAAATCTAATCTAAACTATTATAAAACTGTAACAGAAAGCTGTTTGTCTGTACATTGAAGATATTAACAAAAAAAAAGTTACGATATTATGGTTTTTAGGTATCCCTGATTCCATATCACCAATTTTTGGATTTTTTGTCCGTATGTTTGTTTGTTTGTTTGTTTGTTCGTTTGAACGAGCATCACGCAAAAACTACTGTTCCATACAAACCTACTCGACCTCAATGTATGGGACAGCAGATTTTTTTTCGCGATTTCAATATGGGTCCCATAGAGAAAGTTGTTCAGTTTGATGGTCTGATCATCCCCTTAAAATAGTTTCACCCAATTTTGTTAGACCTTATATATGCCTTTTAAATTTAAGAAAGTCGGAAAGCAAACGGAAAGAAAAAGCGTGGTATATCCACGAGAACAACACAGTTAACCATAAACTACTCTATTCTATTCATAATGTAGAAATGCAAGAATTTAAATTACGTCTTTCTGAATTTTCTCAAAGTAAAATCCCCCGACATTCCAATAAGCATATTGAAATATCAATTAAAGCTGCATCCATAATAAAATAGTACTTAATAGAGTAAGTTTGCATTTATTCAAAACATTATTAAAAGTAGTCGAGTCGAGTACCTATTGAATGTCTTTCTCAGATAACATTATAAAGGAGAAGTTACGCTTATCTTCTAACTACATACATACATACACTCATATTAAATACTCTTCAGGGTGGCCAGAAATACTGCTTCAACTGTCAATTGTAAGGTTAATTTATAAAGAAACTAATAACATATTATTTTATTTACATACATACCTACTCATTTACAGGATGTAAACTGAAATTCGTTACATAATTTGGTAAAATTAAAATTAAACAATATAGTTTTATTTATACAAAACACACAGATACAGCATAATAAAGAAACAAAAATTAGAAGCAAGATACAAGTCCCGGCCCGATTCTGGTACTTTAAATTGTGACTAGATATACATATAATCTATACTATTATAAAACTGTAACAGGAAGTTTGTCTGTACATTGAAGATATTAACAAAAAAAAAGTTACGATATGGTTTTTAGGTGTCCCTGTTTCCATTTCACCAATTTTTGGATTTTTTGTCTGTCTGTTTGTTTGTGTGTTTGTTTGTTTGAACGAGTATCACGCAAAAACTACTGAACCGATTTTGATGAAACTTTTTTTGTTTGATAGCTTATGATCTGACTTAAAATCTGGTATATAATTTGTGCGGACGAAGTCGCGGGTTAACGCTCGTATAATATAAATTTCTTCCAGATAACTTAATGTGTGCTTCAGATCATCAAACTGAACAACTTTAAATATTTGAATATGGGACCAATTAAAAATCTGCTGTTCCATTGGATGTACAGGGTGAAATTGATATCATTAGCATCCTTTTAAACTAAGAGTCTACCCATCAAACTGAACAACTTTTACTATGGGAGCAAACAGATAGGAGCAAAAAAAAAACAGACTGAACAATTTTAATTATTATTGTATGGGACCAATAAAAAATCTGCTTTTCCATTGGATATACGACATTTTCTATGAACTAAGTATTTCTTTATGTATTAAAAAAATCTGTTTGCGAAATCTATAGTATGTATATAAGTGTTATGTGTATGTATATAAGTTAAAGAAAGAATCAATTCAGTTCGACTTAGGTATCTTCTAAGGTTCTAACCACGCAAGCCGATAGGCGTTGAACCGCATAGGTCGATTGAAAGTTCAAATCTCATGTCAATGTGAACTCTCACCAAGAGAACCAGTCCGTAGTCCGTAGGCTTCAATATAAATATATCGACGGCTCACTTGAGGCTAAATGCACATATTTGCTCAACATTTACCATTTTACGCTAATGTATAAAGCACAGAACGCTCACTGCTTACAAATACATGATCAGGAAGGATACTATAATTAAATTATTACACGTTTTGCTTTTTAGATTTCCATATGCGCCTAGGTATATGTTTTTTTTAATTAGACGGAAAGTTATAGGTTTCGTATATTTTTGCCTTGTAATTTGTAAGACGGATAAATAGAAGACAAGCTGAAGTGGCAATGGGCTGGTCATATCTGCCGAAGAACTGACAACCGGTGGGGTGTCAGGGTTCTGGAGTGGAGACCGCGAACTGGTAGACGTAGTGTGGGACGTTCTGCTGCCCGCTGGACAGACGACCTAAAAAAAGTAGCGGGGAGCGACTGGATGAGGAAGGCCGAGGACAGAGTTTTGTGGCGCGCCTTGGGAGAGGCCTATGTTCAGCAGTGGACGATGATAGGCTGATGATGATGATGATGATAAATAGATACGTACCATGAACGTTGGATAATTAAAAACCAAACCGGCATCGAAATAAAGATTCAGATTTTAGTAATACACGCCCTTGTTATTGATTGCATAAACGTAATTTTGTGTTAAAAATATAAATTGGACTTTACTTGGCAGAATTTAGCATAGAGGCAGTTAATTATTATTCTAGTAAGTAATAATAATTCTATGCATGGAATACCCATATCTGTACATTAACTTTGATATAATATCTGTCTATCCACATCGGTTCCAAAATTTAACATACATTTGTTTTTTTTTACACAAATAAACACATTTCGAGAATTTGTTCTCGACAAAACTATAGTACAGTATAAGAAAGAGTATCTATTACTAGCTAAAGTACGGACACACCCTTCCTCCCACCAATTTTTTACTTCAACCCCCTTCTATCGCTCTCTGGTTACCCGGCAGTTACCTACAAAGAACACTTAATTATGCTTAAGGTTCAATTTCCTTGGTTTCGCATGTGCTGACGTCATCTTGTCAATTTCAGTTTTTTGTATGCAGTATCCGGGCTGTGATGTGACTATAGTATGGAGAGGCCCCTCTGTACTACAAATATTAAGAACCATAAAGGTTTAGAATTACACATGAACTTGCAAATGTAGGTACATCGATATGTACATAAAAATGTACATCAAGCCTAATGTATATAAAAATGCAGCTTGTTAACCGAACTGTTAGATACAGGTATACTGAGGCCACACAGCTTGCGTCTATCTATATTAATATCATAATGAGATGCAACTTGGCTTTTTGTACGTTTGTAAAGTACCAATAAATACTGTCATCGGCTCTACGGGAGGTATTACTTGGAGAAAACATTAAACATTGTGTTATTACTTGTATCGTTGGGTTTATAAAATATGCATAGGTGGCTATCAAAAACGCCTAGAATAGCTACTGGTCCATGAAGGAGCTTATGAAGAGCAACCTTCCCTTTATCTTCTTGTGTTAGCCCCAATACTTTTTATTATCTTTACCCTTAAAATAAATGGTCATTCAGGGAAGAAACATAAGATCTCCCGGCTCATGCATTTTGCAAGGATATGTTCCATGGTCTCCTCATCCTCTCCGCATGCTCGGCAACTGGGATCTAGGGTGAGTTTCATCTTGTGCATCATCGTGCCTGTGGCGTTGTGCCCGGTGAGGGCTCCGATGATGGCACGAGCCTTGCTCCTGCTGTTGTTCAGGATGAACTTTGAAACACGTCTTGTCACATTGCTGATACATTTTTTAGAGTGTTGTAGACCTGCAAGGCCAGACCACTTTAGCCTGTGTGTTTTTTAAGCCTATTCTTTAATGGTCATTCTTATGTTGCATGCCAGGATCACACTTGGTTCTGGTCGGACCATCTTTCGTTCTGACCCAGTCCTTGCCAGCTCATCAGCATTCTCATTACCCTGGACACCGGTCGGTATGGTAAGATAAGATACGATAACCCTCCCTTAACATTGAAAACTCTTCGACATGTGCATTCCTGCCTATCGTAACCTATGGTGCTCAGACCTGGTCTTTGAATGAACATCATAATTCAAATCTCGAGATCTGCCAAAGAGCTATCCGATCGGGTTAGAAATACGGAACTGCGCTCCAGAACTGGCATAGCGGACGTGAGGCGCAAGACAGCTCAGCTGAAGTGGGACTGGGCTGGACATGTCTGTCGCATGCATTCCGAAAGATGGGCCCAAATAACCACAGACTGGGTTCCCAAGGATGGTCGCCGGCGTCGAGGCAGACCCAGAAAAAGGTGGAGAGACAACAGGGATGCCTTCTTGGCGAGTTGGTAAGCAGTTGCACACAATAGAGAGGATTGGAGAGTAAAAGGGGAGGTCTTTGCCCAGTAGTGGGAATGCTGTTTTGTGGAACAAGCTATGTAAAAAAAAAGGTAGGTAGTTTGGGCACTGCTAGTGTAAAGCGGATGTTCTGAATATGGTACTTACCTATACCTATTTAGAACACCTTTGGGAAATAACCGTAGAGAAAGCCGTGGTAGTCCTTCCCTGCCGTGCGATGAGGAGGCGATGGTTCAATTCCCGTCCAGGCCGACTCGTACCAATGAGTTTTTCGGAATGTAGGCACAATTTGTGACACCATTGAGTTTTCGGTGAAGGAAAACATTGTGAGGAAACCTGCATACTTTAGTTTAGAGGCATGTATCTGTCCATTTTAAGAAGCGATGGGATCGCTCCCCATCAAATTGAACAGAGCTTCGGTACTACTAGTGAAAAGTGAATTTTCTGAGTTTTCAGAATATCTTTGACTATTCCCTCGGGGAAAAGAGGCGTAATGCTTATTGCCATTTTTTTAGGTCATCCAATAGGATGACAAGTATGGAAGAAAAAAAATTTAAAGGAGATTTACTATTTTAATTCTAATTTTTTCATGTAATTAAGTTCAGTGGTAACAAACATTTTACAAAAATTTCATTACATTACTAATTATAGACTAGACAACTCTTGAACATAATTAAAAGTTTGGTCTAAGTTGAGAGCGGATTTACTATTGATGGTACCTACTAGTATCTATTACAATTATAATAACTGAAAATAAAGTGATGTGCTTTTAAAATAACCGATGTAATAGTTAAGCCAGTTTCCTATTAAGACCTCCATCAATCCGCCAATCGAATTCTGGCAGGGATCACTTCGTTGGGATGAACGTGCCCACGTAGTGTAGTATGACCCACCTCTTTCACTTTTCATGAGAGAGAAGGCCTTTGCACTGCAGAAGGATCTGACAGGCTATAACTTACTTTATATTACACGAGCGTTAACCCGCGACTTCGTCCCCACAAATTATATACCAGATTTTAAGTCAGATCACAAGCTATCAAACAAAAAAGTTTCATCAAAATCGGTTCAGTAGTTTTTGCGTGATGCTCGTTCAAACAAACAACAAACAAACACACAAACAAACAGACAGACAAAAAATCAAAAAATTGGTGAAATGGAATCAGGGACACCTAAAAACCATATCGTAACTTTTTTTTTGTTAATATCTTCAATGTACAGACAAACTTCCTGTTACAGTTATAATAGTATAGATAACATTCAGAAATCAGAAATCAGAAAGTGCTAAAATGCAGAAATCAAGAAAATTGTGTAGATTTTTCAACTCGCTAAATCTTTTACATTGCACCACAAAATCCTAAGAGGTGGGCGCTAAAATTAAGTATTAAAATTCACAAGAGACGTCCGCTAATAGAGGATGTTACAATAAATTGTGTCTCGATCGTATCAGCTTAATAACTTCTTTGGTAGCCGGGCTCTTAACGAAAAACGATACAAAAACTTTGATCGGGGGGAAATTCTTGGGCGCGTGGGGTATTTTTTAAAAGGTTGTTTAAGTTTTTTGTTACTCAACAACGTAATAATTGACTAGATTTTGAAGGCGGTTTCGTCCACTTAGTATTCGTTTTGTTACCAGGAAAAGTAGCCTATGAGCCTTTTCCCACACAAGAGCTCTAAGTCTTCTTTCTGCATTAAGGAATGCCTATAAGAAATCGTTCAGTAGCTAGTTAAAAGCTGTGAAAATTATAACAGATAGAAATTTTCAAATACTATTGATTTTTAAACATGTTACAGCCATATTTCGAATCAAATTAAAGATTGAAAAATTTGTCTCGGGCGGGACTTGAACCCGCACTCTTCGGTGGCAAAATTGGATAACACAGTTCCCCGGTTTGGAAGAGTGCGGGTTCAAGTCCCGCCCGAGACAAATTTTTCAATTTTTAATTAGATAGAAAGTGGTTTTTATACCTGTACTAGCGAAGCGACCCGCCCGGCTTCGCACGGGTGCAATGCTGATGTATTATATACATATAAACCTTCCTCTTGAATCACTCTATCTATTGAAAAAACCGCATCAAAATTCGTAGCGCAGTTTTAATGATCTAAGCATACATAGGGTCAGACAGCGGGAAGCGACTTTGTGTTATACTTTGTGATGTTATAGTGATTGTTTCGTAAGTAGCAAAAATAATCTCTTTAATAATAATCATCATCATCATCATATCAGCCATTAAACGTCCACTGCTGGACATAAGCCTCCCCCAAAATAGGGGGGATTTGCCATAATCGCCACGCTTGGCAGGCGGGTTGGCAATCGCAGTTGGATCGAATCAATGTGTGTACTCAGAGGATGCTGCTGCCCATCCTTCAGTAGATCCCTTAGTCGCCTTTTACGACACCCACGGGAGGAAATGGGATGGTGCTATTCTTAGCCGACACCACACGGACAATAATAATAATATCTGTAATCTATACTATTATAAAACTGTAACAGGAAGTTTGTCTGTACATTGAAGATATTAACAAAAAAAAGTTACGATATGGTTTTTAGGTGTCCCTGATTCAATTTCACCAATTTTTGGATTTTTTGTCTGTCTGTTTGTTTGTTTGTTTGTTTGGGTGTTTGTTTGTTTGTTTGAACGAGTATCACGCAAAAACTACTGAACCGATTTTGATGAAACTTTTTTCGTTTGATAGCTTATGATCTGACTTAAAATCTGGTATATAATTTGTGCTGACGAAGTCGCGGGTTAACGCTCGTTAAATATAAATTTATGAAGAAAATGCAATACTTCTTTTTTAACCTATTGTATGGTATGTATGGAAAAAAAACCAAACAAAAACACTACATAAAGAAACATTTATAAACCTAATACCTAATACTATGTACACAATTTTGCTTCCAAATAAAGGAACTTAGATGTATTTACCTTCAAAATAAAGGTGGCAGAAGATTTAATGATTAAAAATTCTTTACGCTATCCTTTTTTAATTAGTTCGAAATTCCTTCCCACAAGAATCAAGGTAACAAAACAAACAGGTAACAAAAAAACAAAACACATTAATAACCCTATTTATCACTACTCTGTTACCAATTCAAAATACACGTTACACAGACAGACCCAAAATGTAATCGAAACTCATAAATAATTCGAAATTATTGTCCAAAATAAAAACAAGACATCAACCCAAAACTGTTGACAACAGCTGACATCATTTAGAATTAATGGCGGTCGTACGTTAACTTTGCTACCAGAGTCAGAGGTGGTCCACCCTTTTACACGTATCCGTTTTAAAATAACAATAAAAAGCCGTAATGTCATGATACCTGCGTCCTTTACATTTTTTACCGTGTGAAGTTGTTAAATTTAAATAATGCAGCAAAGAATTTGAGAAAAGCTTTAGTTACGCCCATGGCTGTCTGTACGAGGCGACTAAGGGAGAAGGCATCTTTTGTAGTTTATTAGCCTATGTAGGTAGACTGTATTTTAAGACACTATTAAGACACATTTTCTCGATAGAACAGATCCCAAGCAAGCACTAATAGGCTGTTTATTATAAATGTAAATCATACAACAACGGGACAAACATATAAACATCCATGACCGAACCCGGATTCGAGCCCAGGACCCTAGTTTGGCAGTCCGGCGAGGTAACCATTACACCAACCGGGTCGCCTGTATTATCACAGGGTACTAGAATTGCCTTATTATTTTCAGTGATTATTGTAGGTAGGATATACAGGGTGTAAAATAAATTTCATATCTAAGAGGGTGCCTTAGTTTAGAGTAGACTATCAAATTGAAGAACTTTCACTATGGTAACAACATCGAAATCGCTAAATAAAAATCAGTTGTTTCATACATTTGGTTCGAGTAGCGGTTGACGTTTTCTATGGAGCCGGTTTTTTTTCGATTTCAGTGTTGGTTCCATAGTGAAAGTTTTTCAGCTTTATGGTCTGAAGCACCACTTTAAGTATGGAACGTATTTAAGTTTGTTTACAGTCTGTATCAAATAATGTTACTGGTCACCCCGGAAGATAATATTGCCGTGGTTATACATAAATACGCGTAGATATAATAGGGTCCTTCTTAATACGCTGACACTTTTTGAACGGGATGATCTGACCGTCAAACTGAACAACTTTCTCTATGGGACCAACATCAAAATCGCAAAAAAAAATCTCCCGTCCCATACAATTTGGCTGGAGCAGGTTTGCAGTTTTGAATCGACAAGAGATTTTTTTTCGCGATTTGGGTGTTGGTGCCATAGAGAAAGATGTTCAGTTTGACGGTCTGATCATCCCCTTAAAAAAGTATCAGCATATTAAGAAGGACCCTGTACCTATAATGTATTGGTTAAAAATAAGGTTTGTTTCGTTACTGATACTGTGAACCCATTTTACAACCGAACCCTAATTATCTGGAAAGAAGCCTCAATTTTTTCCCTTCAAAAGGCATCCGAATCAAAGATTCCCGGTAAACTACTAGTTGCTTCCGCAGGTCTACTAACAAAACACTTATGTCATTACAATAAGGAAGAAAATCGCTTAATTTGCGGGACTAAGGAACAAACAATAGCGGTTTTACATCAGAATTCCTTTAATTTCTCAGAACAAAATCCGTGAGAATGAGAAAACGGTTTAATATGTCCAATTACAAAGAAATAGACTGTAATATTGCACAAAATTATTGACAATTAGGTTTTCTGGAATAGTTTTATTTGATCTCATTTCATTGTTTCTGGAGAAAAGAATGCTGATTTAAAATTTAAGTTAGCCCGGCAACGCTATTTTTTTCTTAATTTATACAGGGTGTAAGGAAAAGTATCATAAACTTTAAACCACATACTCTACCGATCAAACTGAACAACTTTTATTAACTCTTTTAGAGTTAAGCTCGCTCGCTCGCTCGGTACATCACGACTTATTGTTTTTTTTTTTCATAATTATGTTTTTGTGTATAATAAAGAATCTATGAACTTGGCAGCAAAGCGGTCAGAACAAAAAAAATCTGTTGTCCCATACTAAACAGCAATACCTACTCGACTCAAACTTGTTCAATTTGATGGGTAGAGTATGTGGTTAAAAGGTTAATGATACTTTTCCTTACACCCCGTATGTCCACGAGTTGTTAAATTATATTCTTGGTTAAGTATAATAATAAGATAGGATATCCTAAACTTGGCACAAGTCCTCTTTAAAAAAAGTATAATAAACTTGTTTATTATATATATATTTATATTTATATGTATATTATATATGTATTTATAATAGGTTTATTTTGTATACTTACTTTTTGTTTTTACTAATAACTGCTGATTTTTGATAATTTTTTCTGGAAACACCGCCTACCTTTCTTCTTTTCACCGTTTCCTCTACCCTAAGGTTGTCTGGAAGAAATCGCTTCTTAGCGATAAGACCGCCTTATTTTGTGCCTCTTGTATTTTATTTCTGTATTTTACTGTTTATGTTTTGGTGTAAAATAAAGTATATTTGATTTGATTTGATTTATTATGAAATTATGAATGACCAAAATGCCTTGACAATGCTACGCAATGTAATTGAATGTTGTATTTATTTTGTAGTTGTAATGTTTTACTTTGTTTTGTTCAGAAGATGTATGTTGTAGAATGTAGAGTTTGTGGTCGCAACTTCTCTACAACGGAACACCTTCCGAACCAATGGTAGAGTCAATTTTTTTTTTGTCAAAAAGCTATCTATGCGATATTTATCTAAATGAGTTCCGTGACTGACTGACTGACAGACAACGCATAGCCTAAACCGCTGAAGATAGAAAATTCTACAGTGAATCTGCACTAAGAAAGAATTTTTCGAAAATCGACCCCTAAAGGGGCTATCCAAGCGGACGAAGTCGCGGGTCAACAGCTCATTTTGATTAAGAGGATATGTGAAAAAAATAGGATTCTTCAAAGCGTCATATATCATGAAGTACTAACAGTAGGAGTATGATTAGCGGATATGTGTAAATTGAACATATAATTGAAGTTTTTATTGGAGCCAAAACACGATTAAGACACATTTTCTTGATAGAAAAACAAGCCAAAGTAACCTCCGTTTTTATTTATAAACGCTTTTTTTTAATTCATAATGGGTTTGCGCTTGGCTTCATCTCACCTGATGGGAAGTGTAGATGAAGCCGAGGATGTAGCGCGCTCACCCAGAAAAAGCCTATTAACTCTTCTTTTAAAAATATCCTGATTGTATTTGCTTGGAAACACAGACGCAGGGAGTAAGTTCCAAACCTTACCGGTTCACATTATAAAAGAGGATGCGAACCTTTTTGTGCGGATTGTTGGAATATCGACTACGTATAGATGCAGTCTCGCACTACGTCTTGTCGTACGTTGGTGGAAGGGGGATGGTGGAATCAGGTCATGTAGCTCCTGGGCACACTCGCCGGAGTGTATCCGATAAAACACCGACAGAACAGCTAAACAGAAACACAAGACTTGATTTAAAAAAAGGAGATTGATATTTTACAAATTTTGATAAGAGCAGAATGGAACTTACATAAATAGTACAATCACAATTAAATAAAGTGTGTTTTACGCTTGCGTCGTTTCAGGCACGCGCGCCGCCCCATCTCTTTCTCTCTCATCAGGCAGTAATATAAGCTATCACACGCCTATTTCGCTTCAATTATTTTTCGACATAGGACCTTAAAATAAATTTTTCGCCACTGTTTTTTTTAAATAAATTATTTAGTACATTAACCAACCCTTTTATGTTAAGAAACCGTTTTAAAACAAGCGAAGAAGTTTAAACATAAAGTTTAAAACTTGGTTCAACTTTATTTCGGCTAGACCAATATTTTCTAACCGAGCTGAATTACTTTCCTTTCTCTTTGTTCAAAACGATTGAAAACTTTCTTTTGATATTGTAAAATATACAATTTAAGGTTTTACTTATTGAAAGTTTATCTTTTTAAAACACAGATGAAACCAAAACGAGGAAGATGCTATATTTCTCATTAAAATCAACAGGGCTATCTGTGTCTATTATCTCAGACGGTAAGCACTTTACTTCAAAACACTAGTTTTTAATTAGTAACAAAATTTTAAGGGTGTATTCAGACAATGAAACTAAATAACTTTCTCTATTGGTCAAAAAACGTGAAAGTATTATTCGAACATTGTAAACTTGTTATATTATTTAATATGAAATTGCAAGTGTATTTAGTTTTTTGACATGTGAAATTGTCTGTAATGTTAGTAATTAATTAATTTATAATTGACATTCCGAATGTATTAATTTAATGTATTATAATAAGTATTGAACACCTTTATCGATAAATAGTAGCGCTCTTATGTAATTGATTTAAAACCTTGTCGCACCTATAGTTATACAATAAACGCTTTTGACTTTGACTTTAAACGAAAAAATCGATCGGCTTATCCGCCCTTTTGTATGGGAGGTCCAACAATTGTGTTCCCTTTTTGAACCATGTCCCTTAGGAAAGTTGTTTAGTTTCATTGTCTGAACTCATGTTATAATTTTTTTTACAGTGCATTTTGCCTTGAGTCTATGTCAGCGCTTTAATTTATTTTATACTAAAAATATTACTACGTGTTGCGTCTCCCTCTTATTGGTAGTCTGTAGGAAACATTGAAATCATCATCATCATCAATAAGTCCCACCACTGCAGGCCATAGGCCAAGTTTCACAAAAATGATCTCTTATTCGGAAAAGGAATGGGTAAAAACTACCTACTACAAAATGCAGGTATCTCAGCCATCCCCGCTACCCAATACGTAGCCGCCACGTAGCACCAGCAACGTCCTATGCCGAGGTCCGTACCCCTCTGGGTGCCCCTAGGTCGGTTGCTTAAGTTAATTCATTTGGCTCGGTAGACCCTTCGTGGTCCCATCCAATGGTCCCCAGTAAAAAGCAGTAGTTGCTCCCTGAGCAGAGCTGTAATAGCCAACTAAAAAAAAAAAAGACAAAATGCAGCTAGGTATTTTTAAGGTTGGTACTTGGTACATAATGTAACATTTGGTCTCATAGACCTGGATTTTTCGCTAATGCCTTCTCTATGTACGTTTGGTCTATTAAATGACAATCACTGTCATATCATGTTCAGAATTTGAATTTCGAACAATCGAATAGTGATGTGAAGAGCACGTTGCGTCATCGATCAATCGTGTAACGAACACCGAATAGAAATGGATATTGTGTTTCATCGTACTGAACTAGATATGTCTGCGATTATGATTATAATTAATGTAGATTAATTATGGAAGTTAATTTTATTTAAGAGTTAGGTTCGTGTATTTTTACACAAGCCAAAAATTTTACAGACATATATTGTCAATTTGCTGTTTTATTTGGGATTGATTTTAAGTTTATATTTGAATTTTTATACTTGTATTCTTTGCAGTATTTTCATCAAATAATAAACTCTGTTAAAATTACATGATTCTAAGCCTGGCTTCATGGAGGGCACCGAAAAAACTCAGGAATAAAGATCGATGGTTCAATTTTGTTTAGAAAATACAACTACTATTACCAAACCTATTGATCTTTATATGCGTGCCGCTGTTGTAGCAAGACTCTCTGTTTAATTCCTATTGAAATTGTATTTTTGTTACAGGGTTGTATAAATTCAAATAAAATAATACTATACCTACCTAATTTTTAAAAACATTTTTTTAATACTTATAATTACTATAAATATACTTGTAATGTATTAAAACAGTTTATTATACTGGTTGACTAGGCAACTTGTCACCTTGTCGCATCCAGTGAAAACCTACCCAATCTGACAATAATAGCAACCCCAACAATTTTGACATCGCACAGAACGTAACAGGGTAACGTATGCAAATTCACCCCGGGGCTATGAAATATACGGCCAATAAATAAACAACACGCCGAAAGGGGTGAAATTAAATATTCATAGAATAGTGAAGGCTGGTAGTGATGTCGAGAATGACTATTTATTTTACAGGGTGATGAAATGGTCGAAAAACAATGGAAAATCTTAGCGATCTAGGAAAGGGCAATATGATTAATTTACGCGCAGTTGTAGGACGACCAGATGAAGGAAATACTTTAACTTCATGTATTGGGAAGCTATAATAAGTTGTGTAGCATATTTTAAAGGCATGTAGTTGTTACAAATAATATTTAATGCAGATAGATACACGACCATTGGAATCTTTTCCGAGTTAATCCGAATTTTTGCTACGATTATCCAACCACCGTTATTAGAAATATAACTAGAGCAATTTTTAGTTTCAAGTTTTTTTAAAGTTTCAAGGTGGTTTCACGTGTCAAATAGGTGATAGAAAAATAAAAAAAATAGTAAACCTTACTAAAATGTTAATTGTTTATCGATATCGATAAAAAGATTCCCATTAATTATCACATCACTAAAAGAGTCCAATATCGTAATAGGCAGACTAAAGAGTGAGGCGACTTGTACAACATCACCAAATTAGCCAAACGATGTGCACTGGCCCTTAGGCGATAGTAGGGCTGTCCCAAACTAAACATGAGCGTTATTTATTTTAGGTTACTGTGTAAATACATTAATGTTGTTTATTGGGGTGGTTCAGTATGCAGTATCATGTATTTATTGTGCAGTGTTTGTCCAACGATAAGTAGCGTACATTATTATGGATTCAAAGGAATGCAAGTACTTGCTGTCACGCACGGGTCTTCTACGACATAAAATTATGGACAAAACTATTTTTTCCTCAATTATTTTATTTATTTTTCCTTTTACTTAGTCAGAGCTCCATTTTAGAGTAACATAACAATGACTGTTGTATTGAAAAACTCTTGTTGTTTTAGTGTCACGAAACTTATGTAGTATATTATTTAAATATAGGCAAAACAAAGAACAGAAAATTGACTTATTTATTATTAGGTAGGTAGTATAATGGCTCGTGCCTCAGGCTATTTATATTATAACACGGGAAACTTGAAGAAATATTCGCTTTCCTGTTAAGGTAATATTTTGAATGTGGGTAGAATTCATAAAGAATACCTACAATTTAATGAGTTTATAAAAATCGTAACTTATGGAAATTGTGTTTTTTACAAAAGAAAGTGTCTTTCTAATTTTATATTTGAAGCTTTATGGAATGGACAGTATAAAAATGATAAAATGGGGTTTTATTTAATGTTTCCATTAAATTAATCTAAAATACTAACCTAAACTTTGACACCAGTGACAACCCTAATATTTTTAATGATATGTAAATGTTTTGTGACGCTCTTATAAATGATTTTATCTGACGTGTTTTGTGTGAAATATTACGATGCCAAATTGAATTGGACGCAATCTGGGCGAGATATGAATACACATGTGTCTCTACAATTCCCGCTTGTAATATTGTTATTATACTAATAATTTGGGGTGATAACGTACGGATATTTAGGGCTCTGAAAAGTTTTGAATAGGGTTGCTCGCTTTTGAGTTTTTTACGTATATTTTCTTTTTCAGAGTAAGATTACAAATTATCATTTTGTTTTGCGATTTACATACTGATTAACAAGTTTTTGACACGTACTACTTGACATCGTAATTATCACTCATAAACCATAGGTACTTACACCATTTGTAAATAATTTATACCAATATATCGAGTATTAACATTTCCTTTAAACATTATTTATAAATTTACAGTGTATTTGTACTGTTAGGTTTTCTGTGTCTATGATGTGTGTTATTAGCAGTGATCGGAATAGGTTGTGCAATTTAGGGTATAATGCGAATATTTGTGTGATGAATATTAATATTTGTATTCGATTCATGGGTGGTTGTATCTACACAGGGCGTAAAATTTTATGCATTATATATTAAACAGGGTGCTCTCCCCGTATAGATACAAACACCCATGAATTGAATACAAATATTGATATCCATCACACAAATATTCAATCAATCAAATATACTTTATTTTACACCAAAAACATAAAAAGTAAAATACAGAAATAAAATACAAGAGGCACAAAATAAGGCGGTCTTATCGCTAAGAAGCGATTGAAATATTCGCAACTTTACCCTAAATTGCACTACCTATTCCGATCACTGGTAATTAGATGACCTAAATTTCATTATTTTAGGGCAAATATTATCTGATAAGTCAGGATGTATCCGATAATTTCGGATACGCAGCTATAACAACCCTAATTTAAAATGAATCTCGTTCTTTGATACTTGTGACTCTGTGACGTTTTGTTTGTACTTTTTTAAATGTGTTTGTAAACTGGTCATGTTTTATGTCAAATGCCTGTCAAAATTACATTTGTAACAAAGTGCAAGCTTTGTTTAGTTATTGATTTTAGTTCACGTCACTGTTTTAGTTTATTTTTTAACGATTATGGGTATGCGTCAATTTTGTACGTGTGGTGTCGGCTAAGAATAGAATCATCCCATCTCCTCCCGTGGGTGTCGTAAAAGGCGACTAAGGGATCTACCGTAGGATGGGCAGCAGCATCCTCTGAGTACACACATTCAATCCAACTGCGATCGCCAACCCGCCTGCCAAGCGTAGCGATTATGGCAAATCCCCAAATTTTTGGGGAGGCCTATGTCCAGCAGTGGACGTCTATTGGCTGAAATGATGATGAATTTCGATATATTTTTGGCTCCACTATAAATATTGTTTGGACACTGCTAGAAAATACATTATAATAATAAAGAGAGGATGAGTGACAGCAGATGTACGAAATAGATATATATTGCTAATGTGAGTGAAAGCGTCGGCAGAGGGCGCCCTCGTAGGACGTATGCTGATCAAATCAGTTGCGTCCTACAAAAAGGGGAGGTGCGGAGTACTCGAAACCGAAGGGCATGTATGAAGAGATGTATGGATGTGCATGAGGCATAAGAAGTATGTAAGGATAGTACGTAGTAAGTGGCGCACCCTGGTCTCTGCCTACCCCACTGGGAAAGAGGCGTGACGTTATAGAAAATACATGAGGAAATTGTCAAGTTTAAAATTTCGACGATATCTAATTATCAGTAAGTACTAATTTTTTTTTCCTATGATTTTACGACTAAAAATTAAATAACCTTTCACAAAAAGACAAGTGCGCGTAGCATTCTCAATCGACGTGAATCATAATCGTGTAGCAAACCGTAGTCTCTGCCTACTCCCATTCCTATGGGAACTGGTACCGTGAAATTGTGTATTTATTAATGTAATTATCTTTATATATAAAAAAAATTTAATGAATTAAAAATAACGGACATAATTTTATTTTGATTTTCATTATAAATGTTTGTAATCATTCGCGATATGCAGGGTCCTTCTTAATATGCTGACACTTTTTAAGGGGATGATCAGACCATCAAACTGAACAACTTTCTCTATGGGACCAACATCGAAATCGCAAAAAAATCTGCAGTCCCATACATTTGACTCGCCTAGCTTTGCATTTGTGTAAGGAAGAGCTGAATTTTTTCGCGATTTCGATATTGGTGCGATTGAGAAAGTTGTTCAGTTTGATGGTCTGATCTTAATAAAGTGTCAGCATATTAAGAAGGATCCTGTATTTCTTTAATTAGTGACAACCCTAGCACTAAAATAATAATTAGGCATTAAATTAGGTCTCAGTGCGCACTACACGTCACGCGCAACCGACTGCTCGCTAATTTTGATATTGTTTATTATTAGAGGGCGCCACCGGCACCGCTGCCGTTCAGTGTCATAATGCGACAGTTATTAAAATTATGTTTATTTTGTCTGCGGAGGGATTTTGGGTTCGGTAAGGTTAAAACTGACGGTCAGTTACTACTCATCATCTAGCCAATATGGATTCTAAAATGTTTTTTCCTAAAAAAAATTAAAGACTTACTTATAAGTAATTGTTTTTTTCCATCCATCCATATGCTCACGACTATAATTCAAAATTCAAATTCAAAATTTTTTTATTCTAAATAATATCACATAGATAGCTTTTTGACGTCATTCTTGAGTCTACCACCGCGTCGGAAGGTGTTCCGTTGAGAGAAGATGCGGCCAGAAACTCTACAACACACATCTTTTTAACAAAACAAAATATTATACAAAGAACAATTAAAATACAATATTGCATTACATAGAGTAACATTGTCAAGACCACACATTTTGGTCATTCAAATAGTCATCGAGTTTATAGTAGCCTTTATATTCCCCGAGGGGGTAGTCAGAGATATTCTGAAACTTCAGAACATCCACGTTTCACTAGCAGTACCGAAACTCTGTCCAGTGTGACGGGGAGTGAGCCCGTCGCCACATGTTATGGACAGTAGGTACAATACATGCCTCCATGCCATTGTTTTTTTCTTACGCAATAAACAAGCTACTACCTATCACCCAACACTGTTAGCATCCTGAATGGTAGAAATGAAATTAAAAAAACTTATCTCGTTACAAAGGCATGTTTAAAAACCTCCTCCTTTTTTGAAGTCGGTTAAAAAATTAAGTATACATATTTATGAAGTGAAGTTAAAAATTATACAGGGTGTTAGGGTAAACAGTTACATTACTTTAAGGGGCGATTTTACCCATGATACTGAACAACTTAAACGAAAAGTATAGGAAATTCGTAAACAAAATCTTGGACTTGCCATACTAAATGCAATCAGCTGATCGGACGTTTGTATGAAAAGTCTTAACAAAAATTTGCGAATTTCCTATGTTTCTTTGAGAAAGTTGGTCAGTATCATGGGTACAATCACCCCTTAAAGTAATGCAACTTTTACCCTAACACCCTGTATAATGTCATACGTCGTTACAATGTTAAAACTAGTTTTGTGTAAGTAGGAAGATAAAAAAAATATATAATTCATAAACTCACGACCACAATCTCTTTCGTAGTGGTCAGAACCTTTGTTACAACGACCAACAATATTTTTAGGCAAAAAGCGTTTAATTAATTATTTTGATTTTATCAAAAAAAGTTGTAAAATTAGAAATCAGATTGACGGTGCCGTTGAAGTCTTTTGAACTAGCAGTCTTACACCAAATAAGTTATTCATCTCTATACAGGGTGTAAACATAAATGCGTTAAATATTTTAAGAGTTGCTTCAGACCATCCGACTGGACAACTTTTATATGTCAACCCTGTCCTTTAAATAATTCTTACGTGTTAAACTACCAGTTCAAAAGACTTCAACGATACCGTCAATGAATACGTGATAAAACCAAAAGAATTAATAAAAAAAAAGTCTGAACTATACGGCCCGGTAGCACAGTCTGTAGTGAACCTGCTTGCTGTGCCGAGGGTCGGGTTCGAATCCCGTAAGGGACAAATATATAAGGTCTAACAAAATTACCTGAAACTATTTTTAAGGGTATGCTCAGACCATCAAACTGAACAACTTTCTCTATGGGACCAATATCGAAAACGCGAAAAAAAAATTGATGTCCCATACAAAACTTCAAACATTACTCGACTTAAATGTAGGAGACAGCAGATTTTTTTTTCGCGATTTCGATATTGGTCCTATAGACACAGTTGTTCAGTTTGATGGTCTGATCATCCCCTTAAAATGGTTTTAGCTAGTTTGGTTAGACCTTATATATAAGGTCTAACAAAATTAGGTGAAACTACTTTAAGGGGATGATCGGACCATCAAACTGAACAACTTTCTCTATGGGACCAATATCGAAATCGCGAAAATAAAATTTGCTGTCCCAGACATTTAGGTCGAGTACGATTGTATGGAACAGCAGATTTTTTTTTGCGATTTCGATATTGGTCCCATAGAGAAAGTTGTTCATTTTGATTGTCTGATCATCCCCTTAAAATAGTTTCACCTAATTTTGTTAGACCTTATATATGATGAATATGAATATTTGTACCCGAGTCATGGATGTTTGTATCCATAATAAATAAATATTATTAATAGATAAGCTCGCCCTTTGTACATGTTTTCTCAACTTTGTGTATTATTATGTCCGTGTGTACAATAAAGTGTTATAATAATAATAATTATTAAAAAAATATATATTATTAAAAAAATATTCTATGTATATCGTTGTCTAGTCATTATAATACAAGTCCAGGCCCTGTACGCGGACTTTCGATGTTCGGTATATCGCCACTGTTTCGGTCCGCACTTCATTGTAATAGAGTTGACATTGGAACGAAAACGTTCACGCATTTGCGAAGTTCGAATGTGCGGGTAGAGGCCCAGGTACTTTAAATGTGACTAGATAATGTGTGTGACTATCTCCAAGATATTTATTATTATTATTATTATACGGGTAAAATTGATATAATTAGCATCCTTTTAAATACCCAACAAACTGAACAACTTTTACTATGGGAGCAAACCGATCGGAGCAAAAAAAAAAATCAGCTGTTGCATACATTTGAGTCGCGAACTCGCGCGTCTACATTGCAGTTTAATATGGAACAGCTGATTTTTTATTTCCTCCGATCGCTTTGCTCCCATAGTAAAAGTGGTTCAGTTTGATGGGTAGGCTCTTAGTTCAAAAGGATGCTAATGATATCAATTTCACCCTGTAGTCGCCGCGCAGTATAAAAACATGCAACACAAAACACTGTCATAGCATGGCATAGCATATGCTCACGACTATATTCCCCGAGGCGGTAGTCAGAAATGATACACATATTCTGAAACCTCAGAACATCCACGTTTCACTAGTAGTACCGAAACTCTGTCCAGTGTGACGGGGAGTGAGCCCGTCGCCACTTGTAATGGACAGTGGGTACAATACATGCCTCGAAATTGAAGCATGCAGGTTGTTTTCACGATGTTTTCCTTCACCGAAAAAGCCATTGGTGTTACAAATCGTACATAAAGTCCGAAAAACTCATTGGTACGAGTCGGCCTGGACGGGGATCGAACCATCGCCTCATGCACGGCAGGCAACGTTACTCGCCACTGGACCACCACGGCTTTTACATAACACTGCCATACCTACTACTTAAATCATTCTATTATGATTATGAGACTGAAACGTAAGATGTCTTATCAATAAAATTATTTCCTGGCCTTGAAAAATAGTAAAGGCAGTTTTAAAATAAAGAAAACATAAATTGTTCTATCCAATCGAACGGACAAGGAACATGAATATAATAAAAATGTAGAAGATATACACACAGTGATGCCCTCTTTAAACCAGTTTTTAAACAAACAAACATTTAAAACACGGGAAGTAATCTATCAATTTAATATGCTAATTACATTAACACGTTCATTGTTAAAAGAGAATTAATTAAATTAACAGTACTAATTGAAACACTCTATAGATAACAAAGATGGAGAGCTATTGATAAGGATTTTGTTAAAAGCTATTACAGTTAAATGCCTTGTTTAACCGTACAGTTAATTGTATAGTTTAATATACTTTTATACTTGATACTTCATTATACTAATCAAATTGAACACGGCCAGACCAAGAACGTGTCGGACTTGCCTATGATCGGCTTCCGTAGCCATTGCATATGCGAATAAGAAAAAAGGAAGAAAATCGATTATATTACTTAAAGAACACGGAGGGTTCCGTAGTAGCACCATACAATAAGACAAAAAATTCTCCAGGATCTTTACTGCAAGTCCCGACACACACTTGACCGGTTTATATTTGTTGTTTTACCTTAGACGATACTATAGTGCGACATAAAAGAGTAGACAAAAATTGAGGGAGCCACTCAAAGAGTAATATAAGTATATAAGAAAAGAGAACCCACTCGTGGCAACATAATGCATCCACCTTATGTCAAATTGAAGGCTAGCTAGCGCCATCTATGTTTCACCAACAATGATTCAACCTATACTATACATACCTACTTATATCTACTCATACCAATGGATATTATTGTTTTTAATGCTAGTTTTCGTTCAATCCCGCACCGATCGCGTGAAATTCCAGTATCCTTACTATTCCTGTAATCTAAACATTGATAAGAGAACAACAGAAACTCTAGAACATCACTAAATCGGCACGAAATTGAACGAAAACTACAAACAACCCGTACATTACGCAAGATGGGTAGCCATTTTGTGATTTTGTCAATTTGACATTGACATAGACAATAAAATCTTTTTTTTCATAGTTCTGCGAAATATTTAATAGATGGCAGCACATTCTATGCAAACTGAATCGGAAAAAGCCACCAAAAGGCGACTGTCCTCCGCCTGGGCAAGACCATCTTACAATTTGTACTTAAATATTTAGTTCATTTTGCCACCGTTTTCTACTCTTTTTTTGTTGCACTGTACGATACTACGAGAGATGCATTCTCTAAGGCTTCTAGTATGCATTATAATCACACCAAGTTTGACTTACCGTTTTTACGATAGATCAAAAACAAAAACATTGACAAAAAATTATTTGTTGTACTTCCATCTTCAGGCCTTAATTTATAACTATTCTACTAATCAAATTGATTGATGATTGATTTGAAATAAAATTATGAAGAAAATCCGCCATAATAACGCACATTCTGTAAAAATTTTAACCGTCTATCTATTACAATTCAAAACATACAGCCCATAATAGGTAGAACAAAAAGACAGACGAGACGGACGGACGGACAGCGTAGGCTTATGGTACTTACAGAACCCTAAAAATCTTTTGGATAGGTATTTGTATTTGCAAGCTCATTATATAAGGTCTAACAAAATTAGGTGAAACTATTTTAAGGGTATGCTCAGACCATCAAACTGAACAACTTTCTCTATGGGACCAATATCGAAATCGCAAAAAAAAATCAGCTGTTCCATACAAAACGACCTAAATGTATGGGACAGCAGATTTTTTTTCGCGATTTCAATATTGGTCCCATAGAGAAAGTTGTTCAGTTTGATGGCCTGATCATCCCCTTAAAATAGTTTCACCTAATTTTATTAGACCTTGTATAGTTATGTTTATTCTCTATAGTTATATTTATTGTAAGAATAAACATTACAATTTTTTTCCCCGCAAGTATAAAGTGTGCAACACTTATGTAGGTACTTATGTTAAGGATAATAAAAGGCTTTTTTATTTTTATTTTATTTATTTATTGTTTTTTTTTATTTTATTTCTTCAGGATCGCCGACAAGGTGAACACGATATTATTAATAAATACATAGACAGACAAAAGGCGTGTGCCACCTCAATTAAAGGCAACCACGGCATGCAATAGGCATAAGCAGGCAGGCGAAGAAAAGGAAAAAGGAAAATAGAAAGAAAAAGCATGATTATATGAATTATGATAGCAGTGCCATAGTCAAACAGAATTATTTTCCCTTCATCCCATTCCCAAATTTAGAGTCATATATAACTATAATTATAAGGTAGTATTATTAAATTAGTATAACAAATATCAATATCAAAGAGAGCTATGTGCTATTTTCCAATGCCTGCCAAATTATGTAGTTATATGGAGTGAATACCTCTATAAAGTAACCTAAACACCTAACTAGACTGAATCTAGTTAGATCGTAAAGTGTTGTCTTTATTTGTTTCAATTCATTGTGGCTTTGTTTATTATCTTAATATTATTATTCCTTAGAATTGTATTTTAAACATTCCACAAGGCATTGTTAGCTTCCCTGCAGAACACAAATGGAATAGATATAAATAGTCATGATTGCATGCATGATGTACTTTTAGACAATCTGCACCTTTAGAGACCTGCCTGCAGTGCTCATATCTGTTTCATATCTACGGGCGAAAGGCTACCCTTTCTTTACCGGATTTCTCGTAATTTCATCATGAAACCTTTAGTATGCTTCTTCTAATCGTGTGGGCAGCAAACCCTGGTGTCAGAGCTTTTTCACACCGCCTTACTTAACCACCAGAGATAGTAGCCGGGACCAACGGCTTAACGTGCCATCCGAAGCACAGAATCATCGTTTTTTTCAGACAATCAGGTGATTAAACCTGCAATTATTGCTAAACATGAGCCTTGCTACAACTGCATGCAATCTCCTGCAATAAATTTGACAGTTGTAGCAATGTATCCGATGTATCAGTATTTCCGAGCGCTTACAACCCGAATTACTTTAAAGTACGAGTGAATAGGCATCTTCTGGGTAGAAGCTCGCTACATCTTCGACCCCATCTTTGTCCTGAGGACTGGATTGAGGTCAAGAGCAAACCCAGTTGAAATAAAAAAAAAATGTTTCTGACCAACCCGAAAGGGATAATAGTCGTGAATGTATGTATGTCTGAACAAATAAGCGATAATCATGGTTCTGATGTTCAGCTCAAACTCGGAATTATATCAGCCGATGTACGTCTACTGCTGGACATAGGCCAACCCCCACAGATCGCCACAACGAGCGATCCTGCGCTGCCCTCATCCAACGGGTTCCCGCCGCCTTCACCAGGTCGTCGGTCCACCTTGTGGCAGGCCTACCCACTCAGATCAAACTGATCAACTTTTATTAAGGTAGAAACATTGAAATCATGAATAAAAACATCTACTTTATACTTACACTTATGTTTAGGTTGCGTTGGTTGGGTTGGTTGGACATGGATGATTTATTTTTGGTATTTCATCATTAAAACTTAATTAACAAGTAGGTAATTAAGACCTTAGTAACGAGAGCGTCCTTGGCGCGTTGCGGAGAGCTACAGAAACTCAATCTTGAGGTCTAAGGTTCGAATCCTGGCCATGTAGCAACGAGTTTTTCAACTTATGTACACACGGCGACACATCAAGCTATACAAAACCAACATAAGCTGGCCGCGCGTAGGTCGAGTAACGTATACCGTCGCGCGGCCAGCTTATGTTGGATTCGTATAGCTTGATGTGTCGCCGTGCGTACGTAATACCGACTGCTCTCAAACGGAGAAGGAAATAAATCGTGAGGAAACTTGCATACGCTGGAGAAGTATGTGAAGTCTACCAGGGTCCTACCAAGTCCTCAGGGTAGGCCTGTGCCCTGCAGTGTCACGTATGTAGGCTGTGATCAATGATGAATCATCACAGCCTACATACGTTCCAGATGATGATAACTTAGTAAAAGAAGTAAAAAATATTAACCATTCGGTACTATAACTATTTAAAATATAGCTAAAGTTCCCCGTCTAGCTCAAACCTGTAAATAAAAGCAAAAGGAACAACAAATTCCAAGTAAAATGATTCCGTTTCGGTCCGTTTGAAGTTAACGGCGCGTGCGTATAGAACATCTGGCTATTTGTCTCCAACTGTTTGGTTATGTCTCTGTGTGCTAATAATAGGTTTATTGCCTTATTTGTTACTAGTACCTTCTGTTTTTAACCCCTAACGCAAAAAGAGGGGTGTTATAAATTTGACGCCTATGTCGGTCTGTCTGTCGATGTCGGTCTGTCTGTCTGTGGCATCGTAGCTCCCAAACGGGTGGAAAGCTAATTTTTGCGAGAGTGTTCTTAGCTTTGTTCGATGAAAATCGGTTCATTAGTTTTCGTGTAACTTTAAAAATTACGAAACAACATTAAATTACAAATTAAAAAAAAACCCTCGACACCAAAAACAAAAAAGTAAAACACATTTCCTTACATCAAAAATAAGGTGACCGAATTACTTTTCACTTTTCAAATGTTTGTTTTTGTTGATGTACTTGGATTAATTGAGTTGTTTGAACTCAATTGCTAGTGGTAATTTGGTGGTGATATTTCCGGTTAGATCAAGTCAGGGGTTTGATTTTGTAAGTTAAGGTGGTTTCAGTCCATACAAACGTTTGACGCACAATACGCGTAAAAATGTCTTTACAGATTTAATGGGAATGTGAACAATACAAAATACCTATTTATAAAATATTTTTTAAATTTAAAATTTTATACTAAAATCGATAGGTATTGAGGTATGATACGTCAAAGAATAATCATCAAAATTCAATTCCCAAAATTATTCTCGTCCACAATTCTCATTAATATCGAAATTAGCCATACAAAGATAAAATAACAGACTACTTATCTCCATAAGGCGATCTTAAATTAAAAACAAAACGTTCATTAAAAAGCTCTCCAAAAGCGATTTCTTGATTATTTTAACAATAACGTTAAAAAAGATTAACAATTAGAATTTAATTTTGGATTGTGAGTAGGTGGAAGTAGCTTAAACCTTTTCTGAGTCGATAAATATTATTTTTTATTACATGGAATTAAAAGGACAAGTTCGAGTTGCAACAAACATCGTGTGTTCCGTTGACACAAAAAACCCATGACTTAATTTAGAGAGAGCTCTCTGGCTGCAATTATTAAGTTATTGATAGTTTCCGAGCAGAAAGTTTCAATACCTTTAACTGCAGCAACTATATTGCCTTTAGAAATCTCTTAAGTATTGTAATTTGTAACCAACTTGATGGGTACTTATTCTACTTTGCATAGGTTTCTGGACAATGCTGTTATTTTTAACCATGACAACAAAATTCAGCTGATAGATACAAAACATAGGTAATCTCTGGAACTACTTAACCGATTGTAAAAATTATTTCACAACATAGGATGTATTTTATTTAAGCATGAAGCTAGTAAATTATGATTAGGTAGGTACAAAACCGTATTGATCGTGTACTCAAG
This sequence comes from Agonopterix arenella, assembly GCA_927399405.1. Lineage (NCBI taxonomy): Eukaryota > Metazoa > Arthropoda > Insecta > Lepidoptera > Depressariidae > Agonopterix > Agonopterix arenella. The sequence goes on along the minus strand of OV656713.1, from coordinate 690,669 downwards.
CACATTGATGTAAATAATATGATATTTTTCACTGATGGATTAATTCCAAATCGATGTTAATAATAGCACATTGCTCTGAGAGATAAGAGCCTGGCGATCTGTATCGCAGGTTAAGTTTGACGAACAATACGTAGACGGAATTAATAAAAATGATATTTTATATATGGAAAAATAGTTTAGAAAATCTAGTTGCCGCGTCACAAATAAAATTTGCAATTTATAATATAATTACGAAGATATAAAGCTTTTAACATTTTGTATGAAAAATTTCAAAGCCTTATATCTTCGTAATTATTTTGTAAATTGCAAATGTTATTTGTGACGCGGCATCTAGATTTTCTAAACGATTTTTCCATATATAAAATATTACTTTTATTAATTTTGTCTACCCGTCGTTTTGTATGGACCGAAACCACCTTAACGTTTATTCGATAACACCCATCGCAGACACCAGTCTCTCACCAAGTGTACCGTTGAACTAAAAACATTTATTTGTTCTCTTAGGTAGTACGATCTTACTTTTGCTGTATATTTGTTTGAAAGAAAAAAATGCCTTAATTAAATGCCTTAATAATAGAGAAGTCATTGCTGTCCGGTTTTTATCGATGGCTACGGAACCCTCAGATTTGTGAATTATAAAGAGCACATACAAGTCTCTTATCAGTCACTATAGTGACCCAACCTATTTTTTTTTTTAAGTTTCCTTATCCGGGGAAAGAAATCAATTTGCACCGGAATTATGGTGAAGTGCAAAACAAACATATTTCATGATAAATGTGTTTAACCGACTTCAATTCGATAAAGAGGAGGTAAATATAGTGACATAATCTTTGAACCCAGGAAATGCTACTGTATTTTGGCTTTAGCTTTATTTTATTTTAGCGTAAACTGTATCATCATACATACGTCCCACTGCAGGGCACGGGCCTACCCTCAAGGAGGACGATGCATCATAATTTATTGGATAAGTTATATGTCAAGATTGACACTCGAAGCTACAAAAGCGTAGAAAAAAATTGTAACCAGTATTGGCCTCTAAACCCTATCCATATACACGCACACAGACATAATTTGTATGGCGACTCACGCACACCAACCCAAGAAAGTTGGTCCCGTTTGTTTTATACTGTAGAAGCATGAGGCTCTTTCTAGACATATACTTTTTCTAAGCATAATTTCTTCTTCAACGTATGCAGGTTTCCTCACGATTTTTTCCTTCACCATTTGAGAGCAGTCGCTATTATGTTAGAAAAACTCATTGGTACATATGTGGTAAGCGCGGATTCGAACTCGGATCTTCATGATTTACTGTCCATACCTCTCCGCACCGCGCTGCCGACGCTCAATATTGTAACTACCCTGATGACCCAGCTGATTATTATATTGTCGTGATGTATGTATTCAATGCAATGAGCTTCTCGGCATAAGATATACATGCAGACAACGCACAGCTTAAACCCGTATAGGTACTCTAGACAAAATCACTGAAGACAGAAACATAAAATTGTTAATACATATTCTACAGATCATGCAAAGGTGTACAGAGAAAGGATTTAAAAAAAAACTATCCTTAAAGGGGAGCAACACGCTTTCAGAAATCCACCCGACCAAGTCTCGTGCAAGCTAGTAACATAATGTCAAGTACGTATCGAATATCTTACGAAGTGGTAAGAATCTAGAAATACTTCAACTACAAACCCTGAAGCGTGGAGTAAACAAAGTAATAAGCGCACTCAATAATTTAGTGTTGACCTAGCAATCTACATGGTCCCAACCTACATGGATCGAACAAAGTGGGTTCGCTCATTGAATTCCAACTGACAACTGTAGGTATTCTCTTCCCTTTTTAGTGTGGTATCGAGTACACTGAACCCATATTTGTATATGATAAAATTGGCATACGCTACCAAGTTCATCATGAATTTCGGGCATATGCGCACCATACATTTTCATCACTGTAACTCCTGAAAACCAGGGATCAACAGTGACCACTCGCAACACTAGACTATGTCCAGCGAGCCCGGGGATGACACTAATCTGTCTTGGAACCCGCAATGAATTTAATTAAAGAAGATAGGAGGAGTAGGGACAGACAATTATAGTCCAATATAGTCGTGGGCATATGCTTATGCACATTATGAATTTTTATAAACAAGATCTATATACTCTGTTTTCAGATTTTAATTTTAGATATATTATGAAAACACTTAAAAATTACTCACATGATCAACATGAGTCGTAAACGAAATTAATAGAAACAAAACCTGCTTCAGCAACATGCTTCGTCAAATTTCCTACAAAAAAATTTTAGCTTTTCCGTTAAAATATACAGTTTCAATGCTGGGATTAATTAAAGATTTATATGGAAATCTTTCAGCCATTGTAACTTTGAAACTATACATTTTATCAAAAATCTGACGAACCACAGGCACAAAAATAGTATCTTGATCGTGTTCATTGTCTTTAATTTGTGAATAATCCAAAATATAATCTAACTTTGTTTGTATTGGTGCGTACTAGAAGGCATATCCTCTTAAAATCTAAATACCTGGGTTTTCAGTCCACCTACGTATATCCGATATTTACAAAATAGGGTAACAAACGGTGAAAGTCCAAGCATGCTATGCTTCAAGAGTACACTTACGAAAGTTCTACGTTAGAACTCTTTAACCCTAAGTCATAAAGGTGACAACAGCTTTAATTAAGGGACGTCCTAGCTTGTAGTTCAGGTTCTATTCAAACCACATAAATAGTCTCTAAACATAGCACTTATGGCGACGATATGAGAGGTAATGAATAGCTTGAGTTACGGGACTTCACGGCTTGAACTAGAGAGCGCGTATAAATAATTTTAACTGCGTTTGGAGTGCGGATCGCCGGTCAAACGACATCAAAGAGTTAGAGGATTGCACAGGTCTCAGCTGAAGTGAAGTCTAGTCACAAATCTATCAGTAATTATTATTGGGTTGCTTTTAAAGACCGAGAACGAATGCTTCAATTTCCAGGCCTTGTATTGTGGTCCACTCAACCATTGTCCAGTAAAACTGTGGCGACTGGATTAGAACCTGTCCCAAAATATAGGGCAGTGTTTGGGCATTGGCAGTGAAATGGGGATATTTTCGAAAGTTTAAAGACCAACCTAAGCCTTTGAAGCGGCAAGATAGAATGAACCTTGCTAAATGCACGTCTAAAATTGGTGTTGCTCCTTTTTAGTTCACGATCGGCCTGGCTGATCGTATTATATTATTGTAGTATGCACTGTAGCTATGTGAACAGTACAAAAACTGGCATGGTTCAAAAACAGCCTTGCAGCTGATCGTTAATGTTTTACTGACCTTAAAACATTAGTAACTTCTAAACTGACTGAAGTTATGCAGGCAGACCTAGTCCATCCCCATCACAGAGATGCTCTACACCCCATAAACACTGAATCAGCCTTCCTGCTGATGGTTGCAAAAAGTACACTTATCTCTTAGTCTAGAAGGACCGCTTTCAGCGTCGCATTGGAAACTTGGCCGCTTGGCGTTTTGTTTTTCAATTCTAAATGTATGACAATGTATGTGATGAGATGACATACGGAACTGAGACATGGTAGCTCACTAAAGGCTTGGTAGAAAGGCTGAAAGTCACCAAAAGGGTAAAGGAGATTGCTATGCTCGGAGTTTCCCTGTGATGTATCAGAAATGAAGAAATCCTCAGGAGAACCAGGGTTGCCAACAACAGAGCCCAAAGAATTGCTTAACTATGGCAATGGGCGTGGGACATTGCTCGCAGAATAGATGACCGATGGGGCCGAAGAGTTCTCGAGTGGCGACCGCGTATCGGAAAGCGCAGCGTGGGTAGGCAGTGAACCCCTACAAGGTGAACCGACGACCTGGCAGCACCTGTTGGATGAGGGCAGCGCAGGACAGGTCGTTGTGGCCTTGGGGAGGCCTATGTCCAGCATTTTCAGTTGAGATGATGATTAAATCTATGAAATCACAAAAAACCATTTTCCACTTGATGCTTTAGTTGCTCAAATTAAAGCGATGCCCAAAACGACGCAGAAAGTACTGCGTGCAAAAGATGCTCTTAAAAATAGGCTCAATCTGGAATTCCTCTTTGATTTCTGGCTTCATGTGAACAGCTCATTGATTTGTTTGAAATGTTGATGCCTTGCAAATGCAATGCCTTGTTCCTATCAATCAAAATGAAAGGTTGGAAAGAACAGCAAAATTAACAAATAAGCTTGTTTCGAAGACAGCGCGTCAAACAAATTCTTTGAACGTAAACATTTATTATTTATGTTTCAGGAACTAACTATTTTTAAATAACCTATTTGTTACGCTACTCGCTATGTACTATTTTTTGAGTTCTGTTTACACTAAAATTAAAATATAAAGTATGGTGTACTATTCATTTTCTGTTCGAGCACGCTTTTTTATTTCTACGACAGACGCAGTGGATTTTGTTCTATAATTATAGTATTTATACTATAATTTCGCCCTTTGTACTATATACTATCCACATCTAAGGATAGTACGCTAAAATACTATAATTTCAAGTTTACTCCAGAATGCTTAGTTTTGGTTGCTTTCGAAACTCTACTACAGTGTTCAAGAGTTTTTGGATGACAATATAAATAATAATTGAAAGTTATTTAAGTTGTAAAACTGACGTCGAATTTGGATCCTGTATTATATCTAGTTGATTGTCTGGACATTCTATAATTCTTTAATTTCTACCGTGACATTTACTAATTTTGTATTTTTATTTGGCATTCTATTGTTCATTTTTTATTGTAACTATTGGACATTTTTAAATTCTACTATAATTATACCTAATTATTATTGTACACCTAAACTGGTAAGCTATGGAGACACAATGTAACATACAAAATTAAGACCTTTTATAAACCTGTAGTTATGCAATGATCTTTGACTTTGACTTTGACTTTACGTAATATGAATATTTCGACCGTGCGTGTATCCGAATTCCGATTCAGAAAAGTGGTAATTGTACTGATTTTATTCCTACTAAGGATATGTTGATGAGAGGCCGAGATTCATAGAAGATTTTTAAGTCATAGTTCGAACTCCCGTATGTCAAAATTCATACATGTACCCCTATTTAGTACTCAGGCTAAATGCCAAGGATGAAGATAGAACTAATAGTAAATTTTGCCTTGACTTTATGACTATGACTATGTTGATTTTATGACTATTAAGTTAAATTAAAAATAATTAAAGTGTACTATAATTTTTTTTAAATACTATCCTTTTTTTGTGCTATCTTTTTCAACGTCCCTAAATCCAACCCTGGACGGACGGAGACGGTTTAAACTTTTTCTAGTTCAAAGTTAATTTAAAAAAAACACAGTACCATAAATGTTAAATGTCATTATTAGATATTTAATATCTGGCTTAACTTTTAGAAAAGTACCTACTTAATTTTCTTAAAAACGTTTTTAGATATTACTTTTGGGACTAATTTAATATAACTCTTGAACTCTACATAAAGTAGCCAAATATTTTCTTTTATAAATATGTAAAAATCCGGCTCTAAAAGCTAGAGGTTAATAATAATAAAGAGTATTATATTAGAAGCATAAATAAGTATGCAAATTTGGCTATTATTTTGTTGGAATTCTGCTTCAACGATTACAAATAAAATGTCATAAAAGTTTCATAGAAAAAATACAATGCTTAATATTAAAAATAAATGCTTATTATAACACTTACCACCAGTTTCCGGTGACAACCTGAATCAGCAACAGAAGAGAGCAAACAACTTTCCAAATCAGCATCATGTTGAATAAAAAGGTCACTCCAAAACACACGGAAACACTAAAGTTAAACCCTCACTTCACAATAACACCGCAAAAATAATCTCAAAAACACCGCAACTCAAATTGTAACCGAAACAGAAACCGCATAACCGAACAACATAACAATGTAATCACAAAACATTTTTAAACTGCAAAACCAAAAAAACAAAAACTTCAAAAACTTTCAAACAAAACTTTTTTCTCAAAAATTCACTGTCTAAAGTTCAATCAAAACAAAAATATATAAAATACTCGTTTAAAATATTTAAAAGATTCTTTAAACAAATTCGTGAAAATATTACTTTTGATTTGTCTGTGTACGGAACAGAACAGACGAACCGAGCGCATGGAAATACAAAACCAGACTGGCTGCTAAGCCGTTTGTAAGTATTCCATAGGATTCGCCGTAAGGGGAAGGGCCGATCAGGAGGGCGTAGATGCAATACACTGCATGAGTTCATCCTTCGTATCCCTTACCATGAGTTCCAGTAATCTTTTACATTATCACACCGCAAATATCACGGTAACTTAGAACAGGGACAAACGTTTTGACGTGCCAGACACATACGGAATTCCAGGTTCGTGATTTTGTGTAGGATTTGATGTGTCCGCAATTGGAATTATGGAGGGGGAAATCCATACGTAATCGTAATCCGGATCGCAATTCCGTATGTACGTGGCGGAACTTAGGTGTAGGTAAATCTTGAAACCGGGTTGGATTTGATCTACATTGAGTTAATATTTCCCATTCTAGATGCACCCCTAGACGAGAAAGGCAATGAGGTAGGTATATCATTGGAAAGAAATGTGTCAAAATCATAATGTGTGGTTAACCATAGTTTCTTCTTGTACCAATCATAGTCGAAATTGGGCATTGTCTTGTCAAATGGCAATGTAATGGCTTTTGAGCATTATATATGCATTGTGTGAATTACTTTACGGAAACAGACACTTTTCAAAACAAATGTTCCGGTCGATTCAGATGACACAACGGATAATAAAATTGTTGACTAATGGAAGAATCCCCACCTACAAGATGGTACTAGGTAAAATTATTTCGATAGGTAACATGACTGCTTTAAAAAATTATGCAACACATGAAAACCAACACCTCAATAGTGTGGTGTCGACATTATTATTCTATTCTATTCGATAAATAAATTGATTCAATTTTAAGTTATTATTAGCAAGTTTACTAACGAGAATGCTTTGCATGTAACCAGCTCTTGCGTCGGGAGGTTTATCGAGGTATCATAGTAGAAGCTTGAATTATGGAAAAATTTATTTACTTTATCAACATGACCATCAATTGTGAGATTTTAAGCTTACGTCGCGAGTAGGTAATGCGCAAAAATATTATCAGTCTTCAAATTGATTTGCCTGATCGAAAGTGGTTTATCGCGATTTATGAAGCTTGAAGCCATTCAGTGTTTACGTACTTTTATTTATTGTAGAAATCAGTGTGATCTGGTACAATTTAAGCTGAGCTGAAAACATATATTTTATTATTAATTAAATAAACTAGCTTGCGAGGGATTTCGCTAAAGCTTTAGACAAGATCTCTCTCAAATTATTTCAATTTTAAGTTAATATTCCGTTTACCGAAAGACTTGAGTGTAAATTAACGTTGAAATGCTTATCGATTCTGTGTAACATAAATCTATTGTTAATTAATCTTTATCTCAATAATGTTGAACTAATAGAGTACCTCAAGGGTCAAATATAGGTCTAACAACATTCCTAGTTTACAATTTAAGACAAACTAAAAGATTGTTCATAAAACATCTCATCAACAATTTCTCTCCGCCAATAACTTTTGAAATGTATTTCTACGGTTATAAAAAGCCCTTGTGGAGGGCTAAAAAACCAAACAACAATAGGGTTTACCTGGCTTGTTCCTCCCCAAGTTTACGATCGCAGTAAAACTGTAATTGCGGCAGATCAAACGGACCGACATGCGGTCTAACTGTGTATATAGATAGCATTTATATTTATTTTCTCAATAACATGTTAGATTTTGAAACTTAATGTTGTGGAAATAAGGGTGAAAGGTTGTAGAATGAAGGGTGATGTTATTATATTTAATTTGGCGGTGAATTTAACGTTATACAAAGTTGGTAACATTAATTAGCTGTTAAAGGTATTCAGAGAATGGAACGAACGTTTGCATTTTATATTTTATTGAAGTTTAACAAAGTTGCAAAATAGGAAGACCGGTTATTTTATGCAGAGATAGGGTTTCATGTTCTTTTGCAGTGAGTGCACGAAAGGTCAAATTTTATCAGGTTCAACAAAATTACCTGTAACAATTTTTTAAGGGGATGATCAGAACATTAAACTAGATTTTTCTTGGCGATTTCGACATTGCTCCCATAGAGAAAGTTGTTAAGTTTGATGGTCTTATCATCCCCTCGAAATTGTTTAAGCTAGTTTTGTTCATCATCATCATGAGCCTATATACGACCCACAGGCCTACACTCAAGGATAATATGTGTATGGGCTTTAGTCCACCACGCATGCCCAAGACGGCTTGGTCGACTCCACATACGCACTCGCTTCTAATTTTTAGTTAGACCTCATAAATTATAATGTATATTCACTTAACTCTTCATCCCACTCTGAAATTCAAAATACAGTTAAAATTTATACTAATTAGAAGTACCTTATAATAGCTACAACATAATAATGTGGTATCATAGGTAACTGTGTGGTTCAACCCAGAATTAAAGCGCATTAATTCAATAAATTCGATTCAAATTCAATTCAACATGTTTTCATTCAAAAATAATAATAATTTTTTGACGTATTTTTTTGACTCCACCGGTTCCGAATATGTTCCGAAACTCTATTTCCGCACGAACAAACATCAACCTTGTAGTTGTCGTGACAAGAAAATAAATAAATTGAAAAGTAAATCAAACTGAACTAGAATAAATTAAACAAAAGAAGTAAATTAAACACAAATTGCATATGACGTGACTGACTCTACATAATTTTCATTGACGCAATATTGCAAAGAGCAAGTTGTCTCAACTACTAATGGTTCCATAGATGCATACATACATACATAAATAAACTCACGACTATGAGTTATTGAAAAATATTTTTTATCATCTCTTTCATACAAACACTTGTGTTTGTATGACACGTCAGTCGTCATGATTTGTATGACAATACTCAATTATGATGTCACTTTTGTTATATATGCCTCTCGCTCTAATCGTAAATTTTGAACACTTGTATTTCAGTAATTTTTAAACATATTCAAAAATTAATTTCACTTTAGTGTTTAAGATATCAAAGTTTTTAAAAAGTAATAAAAACATTTTTGTCATCATCCCTATTTACTCTTTGGTTAAAGTCCTCTTGGTTAGGACGGACACACAAACCGACATCGACTTGCAGCGAAGTAATGTTGTCCCGTTTGCACCCTTTGTCTACGGAACCTTAAAAAGCAAAGGAGTTTGCTCTGATGATGATGAATCTTGAAATCAGGAACCCTGAATTATAAATGCTTCTATATCACTGATGAGTGTAATAAATAAAAATAGTGTGATGCTCCAAGGATTTCATAGCTTCAAGTAGGTAAATAAGCGGATAGAGGACAATTGTTACCAATCTAACGTAATGTACTAAGATCCGACCGTAAAATAATGCACCTATGAATGAAATATCCTTTTGTACACCAAAAGAAAATACAATGCACAATAGGAAACATAAACTGAATATGGTACAAATAAGGCGGTCTTATCGCTAAAAAGCGATTTCTTCCAGACAACCTTAGAGGAAATATAACAAAGAACGGGTCGGTGTTATAAAAAATAAAGATTATAGGTGAAAAAGAAGTAAATACAACAAATACAAAAATACATACATATTACATTTAATTAAAGGTACATAGATAAATAAGATATATATATATATATATATATATATATATATATATATAATATATATAATATATACAAAAAATAAACATACCTACACGTACCAGATTAATTTAGATAGAAAAATAGAAGGGGGCAAAGGAAAAATCAGGAACAGAGGTCCAGGAAGTGTGCTTTGACTTTTGATTTAAAAACATCCACAGAAGGAGAATGTCTGATCGACTCTGGCAACAAGTTCCAAAGTCGAGCAGCTTGGACTGTAAAGGAATGGGTGTAGAAGTCGGAAGAGTGGGATATTGAGAGAGAGATTCTTACCGCACCTATTTGTTTTGTGACAGAAATGTGATTTAAGTGAAAGTTTACACAGTGGTTTATACAGCGCCACCGGGTTGCCCAGCAAAATCTTGTCGCAAGTACCTTACTATTACGATATTTGGTCATTATTTTTCCACCTTTCCGTTTGGGAAGTAAATGAGGTGAAATCAGAAAGAGACCGATGCGAAGAACTGGAAAAACTAGGATTGCCACCACTCAGTCTGCCGCAACTCTAGGGTTGCCAGGTGCAAAGAAGTTATTTTTAACTCTAGAGTTGCGGCAGATTGAGAGGTGGCTACCCTAATTTTTCCAGTTCTTCAGATTGGTCTCCTTTCGATGACATCTCATTTACTTCCCAAACAGATAAGTAGGTACAATTGTTGGAAAAAATTGTACCAAAAATCATAATGGTAAAGGTACTTGCGGCAAGATTTTGCTTAGCAACCCTGCGGCGTTGTATGAACCCCTGTGTAAACTTTCACTAGTTTAAATCACATTTCGTTCATTAAACAAATAGGTGCATAATTTTACAATCGGAACATAGTACATAAGAGTAAAGTCAACTGTACAAATTGTTTTGTACCATTATTTCATTAGAGTCAACTAGCTGAAATATCTGTGCTATCATTGAGATGGTTTTTAATTAAGATTATGGCTGACGGTGGATACAATCTCCTGTTGATGTAAAGAAAGCTTTTATTTTGAGCCGTGGAATTTCAATGGGTTAAGTGCCTAAAAAATGCGAATGTACTTTCTACATTTTCAAAGGTGCTAAGTTAGGCAGCCATTCCATTTCAAAAGTGCAAAGTGCCTACAAAAATGTATTCCAATTTTGAAGTTAACAAAGAAGAAATATACAAGGTGAAATTGATAACAAAGAACAAAAAGAAACTAACAAATTGTTAAATTTGTCAATAATTGTGAGTTTGTAGTTTAGCACATTTGTAAATTCCACGCGTCAAATTATTGAGTCACATTTAAAGTACTAGAATTTAATTAGACAACGATATAGAAAATATTATAGCATAGCATAGCATATGCTCCCGACTATATTCCCCGAGGGGGTAGTCAGAGATATTCTGAAACACGGTATTCGTGCAGGAGAGGATGGTTCGATCCCCGTCCAGGCCGACTCGTACCAATGAGTTTTTCGGAATTTATGTACGATTTGTAACACCACTGGCTTTTCGGTGAAGGAAAACATCGTGAGGAAACCTGCGTGCTTCGAGGCATGTATTGTACCTACTGACTAAATCTTTGTATAATCCATGGTTCATCTTGTCTTTGCTTATAAAAGAGTAACTGATGTATTCTGTGGTTATAAAAAGTCTAATAAAGTAAAGTCCAAGAGTATTTAAATCTTTTATTTTAACTATAACAATATTTATCTAATAGATTAAGATCTACGTGTGTATATGTATTATTATCTATCTATGAATACATCCATTATCTATCACTATTACAAGACTAAAATCAAATTCGCGAAAAAAAATACAACAAAACTGCAATATTACTCTTGATTTCTTTATGCGTTTTTTTTGGTCCCGTTGAGAAATTTGTTCAGTTTAATAGTCTGATCATCCCTATACAACCATAATATTATGAATAGGACCACAGATTATTTAATAGTTACTTTACTATCGTCCTATACAGGGATTACTGGCTGTAAGGCGACCGCTCCCAAAAACGTAAATGTACCCATCAATATGAACAACTTTTACTATATTTTACTATTGTCTGGATATCGAGTGGTCAACTTGCGAACGACCGCCTCCGTGGTCTAATGGTTAAGAGCATTGGCTCTCGACACGGAGGTCGTGGGTTCGATTCCCATGGGGGACACCTAGTGATATGCCACTTTGTGCGTTTTTCCCCAGTTGGTTAGGTTAGGTTTTTAAAGAAAAATGATTCCGTGCTTCGGATGGCTCGTTAAGTCGTTGGTCCAGGCTACTATCTCTGGTGGTAGTGGTCGTTACATAAAAACCATGTCAGAGGCCGTAAGGCGGTCTGAGAAAACTCTGACACCAGGGCTCAGCCCACACGATAAGAAAGAAAGACTTGCTAACAAAATTTTTTCAAGCCAACTCAAATTGCCTTTACTTTTGCGCCTCAAAATAAATAAATTGAAGAAAACAGTAGGTATAATAAAATAAAACTTTTCTTTTACAGTAACTGTTAAAGAGTCAATAGAAAACTAAATTTATTTTTCTATATTACAACTCAAAATAACTCCGATAAAACAAAACCAACTCTAACAGAACGACAGAAAGTCGAAACCAGTCGCAAATAAAAGTTAGTAAAGCTAAACTGCCAATTACGTCAGAGACAAGGCGAAGCAGACGAAACGACATCCAAACTATGAACAATAACGTAAAAGTATCGATACCTACCAGATACAAATGAATCTAAACTATTATAAAACTGTAGCGGGAAGTTTGTCTGTACATTGAAGATATTAGCAAAAAAAAAGTTACGATATGGTTTTTAGGTGTCCCTGATTCCATTTCACCAATTTTTGGATTTTTTGTCTGTCTGTTTGTTTGTGTGTTTGTTTGTTTGTTTATTTGTTTGTTTGTTTGTTTGTTTGAACGAGTATCACGCAAAAACTACTGAACCGATTTTGATGAAACTTTTTTTGTTTGATTGCTTATGATCTGACTTAAAATCTGGTATATAATTTATCTCGCTACATTGACGGGAGCCGGAGATATAAACATATAACCGCAAGTGCAACCAATGTACGGTGCCATTTCAATTTCAAGTAAGTAACACTAATTAAAATAAAGTAAGCTGATTCTGAAGACTGTTTGATTTATAAATAGCAAAAATAACAACAAATTACAAAATAAATACCAATAATTATAAATTTTATCATTGTCCAGTGCTGATGACTGCACCGGTTGTTAGTGTAACATTGTTCTTCTTTTTGGCGATAAAATCTTTCAAACTCCATGGAGAAAACCTTTGCATAACAAAAAAAACCTTAGTACTGGCCACAAGAAAAAAAGATTCGAACTACAAATTTCTTGACATTTTGTAGAATTACAGTGCAACCAAAGCAGGAGTAATTATTAAAAAAAAACTGCACGCCAATTTCAAACAAAGAGAATATAATCATGATTTCAAATCAGCAGCCGAAAGATGTCTAAAACTCGATTTTTAATTCGGAATGTTTTTATTTACGGTGTAATCACACTGTGTGATGTAATACACATTTTAAGCAAGACTGGATAATAGTTAATGTTGTAAAGCAATTATAAGACAGGTAAGAAACTATTTTGAAATACCGTAAATTATTACTAAAATACAAACGAACGAACTCTAACAAATTAATAAGGATCGGTTTTTTATGCCGCCGATGCGATGTGCCGCCGTGCATTTTGCGCCCGATTCGATTAAGAGGATAATTTATTTTTCTACGGGCTCCATACAAAACGAAGCTAAGTTTGAACATTTAGTAATTAAAGTAAAAAATTAATGGTTTTAAAACAATCTAGAAGCCAATATCTGTGATTTCCTTTTAAATGTTTAGTTCTAAAGTTATCTTGACTCAAAGTTTGTAGTCCGTGCTGCGGTCCGTCCGTGTCGTATGTCTTCCACCATTTGGGCTCTCTCTGAGGAACCTGCCACAGCCCTACGGACTGTCGCTTGATATGAGCTTTACATAAATTAATGTAACATTCGGCAATAGCCGACTACGTTCTTCCGGACGAAATTATTCGCTGGAATCCAGGCGCATACGTGTTGCCGTTGTTTCAAATGCACGCAAATTGACAGCGAGTGCTGACCAGGCCATGTACCCGGACTTTAGATTTTCGATATAACGCGACCGTTTCGGTTCCGGTCCGAACTTCATTGTAATAGAGTTGACATTGGAACGATAACTTTCATGCAATTGCGACGTTCGAATGTCCGGGTCAAGAACAAAGAACATTGTATATAGTATTCGTCCGGGTAGACCCCTGCTGTCAAACGTCAAACGGTGACGTTGCAGTAAAATGCGGCCGGCACCGATTTCGCGCGCATCTGACCGAATTGCAAGATGTATATGGTCCTTCTTATATGCAGACAGTTTTTTAAGGGGATGATCAGACCATCATACTGAACAACTTTCTGTATGGGACCCTTTGGTCGACTTTCGGTCTCTTTCGACTTTTCGAAATCACGAAAAAAATCAACTGTTCCATACAAAACTGCAATCTTACTCTACAAAAATGTATGGGGCAGAAGATATTTTTCGCGATTTCGATGTTAGTCCCATAGAAAAAGCTGTTTGATGGTCTGATCATCCTCTTAAAAAAGTGTCAGCATATTAAGTTAAATAAATAAAAAATAAAGTAATATAATATATATAATGCACCCCGACGCGTTCCGTTCATTGATAAAAATACTTAAAAAATAATTTTGTATCTGCCAGTACACTTGATTGTTTTCAGTAATGAAAAATGTCATCACGAAGAAGAACTAATAATCTCACTAATATTATAAACGTGAACGTTTGTGACGATGTTTGTAAGGTTGTAATGTTGTATGTTTGTGGCGCAATCACGCATAAACGTTATCGTGTCGACTTCAAATTCTGAAGTCGCTAAATAGTAGCTTGCCAGAATCGGGCAACCGATACTGCCCCGTCGCTAGCGGTCATGAGCTCCTCCTGCGTGCAGATGTAAGGGCACGCAGGGCACGATGTGAGATGGGCCATCGTTTGTGGAGTTCCACACAAGCAAGTCACATTTTGCGCATCCGAGTATCCCCACCTGACCATGTTGTCCTTACTGCGACCGACCTGGGTTCGAAGTCGGTTCAAAGACTTCCAGGTCGCCCAAGGCAAGTCATGTCTAGGCGTGAGGCTCTCAGACGGCGACACAAATGGAGTTGGGAGGGACACTTTTTGTCGCCATAGAGTACACCTTGCTTGCGCTGGGCCAGTATTCAGGGGGTCGACACACTTCATAAAGCTGCGTCGGCTTGACAGCCTTTGCGGCGCAGGAATAAAGCCATGCATGAGATGTCGTGTGTCATCCACCATTTGGGCTCTCTCTGAGGAACCTGCCACAGCCCTACTTACATCTGGGGGCGCTATGCCAGCCAGTGGGTAAAGCAACTGTACCGGAGTCGGTTTCAAGCAACCAGTTATAATCCGACACGTTTCGTTTAGTGCCGGTATCCACCAGCTTGGCGTGGGCAGATCGGCCCCACACCGGGCACGCGTATTCTCCAGCGGAGAACGCGAGAAAAATAATTAAACAAATAAATAAATAACGCTCACAGGCACAAACATTATTTTAATTATCCCAAACAAGCAATAAAGGCTTTTTATTGTGGAAACCATACAGCAACGGCATAAACATATAACATCCAAGACCGAACCGGGACTCGAACCCAGGACTCTGGTTTGGCAGTCCGGCGTGGTAACCATTACACCAACCGGGTCGGCAAATACTAAAAATCCTCTTTCTTTTAACCTTTTCTAAAGTTAGTGTTCATAATTTTATCGTAGTATTGTTTTCATCTTAATAGATGGCGTTGGGTGTTTTTTTGAAGCAAGTACCATACTTAATTCACGCTCAAGACATCTCAGATATTCGGTCTTACAGATTTGATTGTATAGTTACTTACCGGCTGAATTCGAAAATTAATTAAATAAATAAATAACGCTTACAGGAACATTGTTATGATTCCAAGCAAGCACTATAGGCTTTTTATTATTGAAACCATACAACAACGGCACAAACATTTATAACATCCATGACCGAACCGGGTTTCGAACCCAGGACCCTGGTTTGGCAGTCCGGCGAGGTAACCATTACACCAACCGGGTCGTCAACTATCAAAAATCAAGTTTTCAAAAATTTTATCGTAGTAATTTAATCGTAGTATTGTTTTCATCGTAATAGATGGCGTTGGGAGTTTTTTTAAAGCAAGTATGCTACAATTATTAATTCAAAAACTTAGCTATAGCTGGAGCTTACAAATTTAGTTGATTATATAAGGTCTAAAAAATTAGGTGAAACTGTTTTAAGGGCATGCTCATACCATTAAACTGAACAACTTTCTCTACGGGACCAATATCGAAATCTCGAAAAAAAATCTTCTGCCCCATACATTTGTGTTTGCAGTTTTGTATTGAACATCAATTTTTTTTTCGCGATTTCCATATTAGTCCCATAGAGAAAGTTGTTCAGTTTGATGGTCTGAGCATACCCTTAAAATAGTTTCAGCTAATTTTGTTAGACCTTATATTATCGTTGTAATACATCGTTGTAAGTATATTGATTGTTTGAGTCCAATCTGAGCCAATGCTACGGATGATAACCTTATTTTACAGAAAGGATGAATTTTGTTGCAGTAAGTCTTGCCAAATTTTTGTTTTGTTTGATTTTCGGTCTCAATTATGATTTTTTGAGGGTTTGTGCAACTTAACTATAGAACATCATTCTACCACAACGTATAAAAAGGTACCTACGTATCTAAAAGGTCCTTCTTATACTATAACACCACAGGTCGGTAATGTAGCTACTTACATAATTGAAAATCTTTTTTAGCAAATTGACCATTAGCTTGCCAGAATATTATTATTTTAGCTCTTGCCTTCACCATTTTACACTAGCCCGCGTGGTAGAGTATCCTCTAACGTTTATACGTGAGTGGAGGTCTGTGACCCGCAGTGGGTCGTAAGATGATTATTATGCTGTTCGACATAAATGAAAAACTAATAAACGACGAACAGTAGAAAAATTAAAGTGATGGATCCAGTGAATGACTTTTAAATATGATACCTACAGAATTACTTGGGGTACTTTCTGATTTTGATTTAGCTTAAGTTCATGACTTTCTTATCTTATTATGGGAAATGGCAAGCCAGCAACACTTCGACCCAATGGTATCTTTTGTATTGACCCCTACATGTTATTTTCTTCATCCTTGAAAAACTTGGAAAATGAGGGAGGCAATAGCGTTCAGGGTAAGAAACATGTAATGAATAACCATCTCTCAGGAATCACATACGTTTACCCACCAAGACATCGCAGTCACACAGTACAAATGTTCCATGGTTTCCTCTTCCTCTCCACACGCTCGGCAACCGGGATCTAGAGTGAGCTTTATCGTGCCTGTTGCGTAGTGCCCGGTGAGGGCACCAACGATGTCACGAGCTTTGCTCCTGCTGTTGTTCAGTATCAACTGTGGGATTCGTGGTGTTATATTGCTGTTATGACACCAGGGCTTTGCCCACATGATAATAAGAAGATTGCTGATGAATTTCCTGCAGTGTTGCAGACCCGAGAGGCCAGAGCATTCTAGCCTGTGACTTTTATTAGCCCATTCCTTAATCGCCATTCTAATGTTACATGCCAGGATTCCTAGACTTGGTTCGGACCATGACCTTCATGACCTTAGACGAGACATAAGACAAAATTACATGTCCACGCAGACGAAGTCGCGGGCAAAAGCTAGTAATCTATAAATGCGTTTAAGACATTGATATAGAGCTAGCTACGTCATAGAAGCGGCAGCAATTATTTTATTTTAGCTCAAAGAATCGTTTGGGAAGACTATAACGGACTATACGGAACTCCTCATCAGAATTGTGATTTTGTATTGGAGTTGACGTCTCCGTAATTCCGAATGGAATTCTGGAGGAGGCAAATCCGAACGAAATCGTAATTCCGGAATTCGGTATGTGTGTGGCAGACGTTATTGTGGTCGTGTCAGTCGGGTGCTTTTTTAAAAAGCTCCACCATTTTGTATTGAAGGGTACCGGGTTCGATTCCCTTTAGCTGCAAATACTTGTATGTTGAGTATGAATATTTGTATTCGAGTCATAGATGTTTATATATTATATGTTATCAACAGGGTCCTTCTAAAATATTCTGACACTTTTTTAAGGTGATGATCTTTATGTGACTAATATCGCAAACGCGTATAAAAATTATCTGCTGTCCCATACATTTGGCTCGAGTGGGTTTGCAGTTTTGTATGACTTTTCTACTGAAAAGACATTCTATGAAAATTAAACAATTGTTTTTCGCGATTTCAATGTTGGCACCATAGAGAAAGTTGTTCAGTTTGACTGTCTGATCATCGCCTTAAAAAACTGTCAGCATATTAAGAAGGACCCGCTATATCGTACCAGGTTAGATTCTGGTAATTTGTGTGATAATGTCTCATGATGTATATGACAATTAGTAAAATTTGTATTTTAGAATGCTTAGAATGGTTTAAGTTTACGGTAAGTTTTATTTGTGCTTTCACTATTTTATTTTCCTTAATAAATACCACGCAATACTTGTTAAGTATAAATATTATGACAATTTATTTATTTCATGAATTCTCTTTTAAAACGGCCAGTGCAACATGTCCCACAACAACCAACAGTCATTTTTGCAGTTGCGGCAATTTTCATAATGAGAATATTTTTGGGAAACGACATGGAATGACGTATCAAGTGGTCGTAGGATGTATATTATTATTATTATTATCTTTATTTCAGACCGGAGTCCATAATAGAGTTAGTAATACAAAAACAAACTAAGAACTATGTTAGTAAATACATTTGTAAAGACAATAACTATCTGTTTATTTTGTTCCCTCCTGAGTCACCGGATACGTGGCAATTGATCCAGTGCCTCAAAAAGGAACTATCTAGCCTATCCACAGTGTTCAGGAGAATGTCGGTGCTGCCCCGCGGCACATCAGGGAGGCCACTCTCTTCCGCACGATGGCATGGAAACCATTAGTGTGTGCCTCCGCAATCATACCTGATGCACTACAAGAGCGACGCAGCCCCAACAGCATCCTGAAACCATTATTATATTGGACACGCAGGGCTTGCAATGCCTTCTGAGTATACTTGACCCACAGGCTGCACGTGTAGAACGATTGGCAGTATGCCTTAAACAGTGTAACTTTTATATCACTAGTGCAACGAGCAAACCTGCGAGCCAGCATGTTGCATTTAACTGCCAATGCCCTGCGCTCCCTGTCTATATCCAGGTCGTCTGACATGTTTTCTGTTACCCAGTGCCCCAGGTATTTAAATTTGGCGACTCGGTTCAGTTGGGTTCCGCTTACGAAGGTTGGTGGTATATCCTTCGGGCATTTACTACCACCCCTGAAAACGAGGATCTCGCTTTTCTTAGCATTATACCTGAGGCCATGGGCAGCAGCGTACTGCTCGCAAAGAGCAAGCAGCTTTCTAAGAGCACTGATGGAAGCACCACCATATCATCGGCGTAGCTAATGTTATTTACATTTATGTTATGAACAGCCGACACCGGCGCCACTGAGCTCCCCCATCAGTGCATTCGTATACAGGTTAAATAAACTTGGCGAGGATAATCCACCCTGCCTCACTCCACATTCCAAACTGTACATGCGCGAGATTGAGCCAGCCCACTTCACCTGGTTGATTTAGTTGCCATACCAAAACTTATTATTATTATTTGGTTATAAGGGCTTGGTCAATGACCAAATAGCTACTGCGACCTAGATAGATCTATTGTAGCTGTCACCCTAGACCTAAAGGTCATTTCCTAGGCCCACGGACTTCATGAACCGTGTTATGCTTTTGGAGGGGAGGTCCCTGATGTCAGTAGGTGTTATTATGTATCCACCTAGATGGCGACTCCTGCTGTGAATGAGCACTTCGCATTCGCAGAGGAGATGTATGGGCGTTTCCTCTGCTTCACAGCAAAATCTGCAAGTGGGTGAGTCTACAAGCCCCATTCTGTGTAGGTGTTTGTTTAACTTGCAGTGTCCTGTTAAGGCTCGTACTAAGAGCCTTAAGTCGTTGCGGTTTGAATTGATGGCATCTGAGGTATGTCTGTTTGAAAAGCCGGTCACACCGGTACCAAAACTTAAGTATATTAATCAGATCAGCAGGTGTATCCGTCTATAGGCATAATATAGTATAGGGAAAATACAATATTTACTCACAAATAAACTCTGAGATCAACATTATTTCGTTGGTCCCGGCTACTATCTCTGGTGGTAGGTAGTCGTTACATAAGAACCACGTCAGAAGCCGTAAGGCGGTCTGAAAAAACTTTGACACCTGCCTAGCTAGCATGCCACCCCCGAGAAAACGACAAAAATCGAGATGTGCCTCCATCTTTATTATTTTACGTAGGCCAGAAAGAGCGCGCATGACGTTTTTCTCGTTTAAACGCTTTGTCGTGGGTGGCATGCTAGCTAGGCAGGGCTCTGCCCACACGATAAGAAGAAGAAGAACATTATTTTCCATGCCAGATCTAATCTTTTCTAAGTCCACGCACAAAGTTAATACGATTCTGTTATTAGAAGCATAATACGGCGTATTACATACTCAGCCCGTTTCGTAAAGATACCATCTCTTTCTTTATTTTATTCATAGAGAGCACATCTTTATTCTTTTGTTTACTTGAGTGTAGCTATAATGCCTGCAAAAAGATCTTGTTTTGTTTTTTTCGGCTTGATTAGAAAACGCTGCTGTGTTTTTTTTTCCAAGTGGACAGTAACTGTCCACTTGTATTAGTCGGATTTTTAACCGACTTCGAACTTTCTAACAGAACCTTTTTCTGTTTTGAAGTCCGTGTTTTATGTTGAGCATTTTAACCTTTTTATTAAAATGTAAAATTATAAAAAATATATTACGTACCTATATTATTATTCCAAAACGTGCTACAGACAGTATATCACTGACTACCCCCTCGGAAAATATAGTCGTGAGCATATGCTTATGTTTATGATACAGCACAGTATCTATTCTTAAAAACGATAAAATTATGGAGACATTATCGCTTTTACCTACTACATTTATTTTCACAATATTTTGATGTCTTTAATTTGACATACCTTATTGTACCTACAATCTATCTATACTCTTTAGGTAGGTACATAATTAAATACATACATGAACTCACGACTCAAATCCCTTTCAGGGTGGTCAGGAATCTTTTTGCAACTACCAGCCTTCTTTTGTAGCATGCATTTGTAACAAGGTAAGACTGCAGGTTTAAAAGTGTCAATAAGTGGTGATAATATAAAAGTACCTTAGTCGCCTCGTACAACACCAACGGGAAGAAATGGGGTGGTCCATTCTAAGCCAGAATAGTATAAGAGATAACCGTGCTTTTGGTAACCATCAGCTGCAAGGCTGATTCAGTATTCATAGGGTGTAGAATGTAGAGTAGAGGATCTCGGTGATGGGGATGGACCAGGCCTGCCTGTATAACTCCAGTCGGCTTTGGATTTACAGACGTTTAAAGGTCAGTAAAAATTTGACAATCAGTTGGATGGTCAAAGCTGATCCTAGGATATACTGTAGCTTTGTAAACAGTACAAAAACTGACATGATCTGTCAGTCGGTTTAGAAGATACCGCTGTTCAAAAGTCGGACCTTCAGTCCGTCAGCTGATTGTTAAATTTTTACTGACCTTTAAACGTCTGTAAATCCTAAGCCGACTGGAGTTATACAGGCAGACCTCTGGTCCATCCCCATCATAGAGATTTTCTACTCTACACTCTACACCCAATGAATACCGAATCAGCCTTGCAGCTGATGGTTACCAAAACTACACCTATCTCCTATAAACGGCTGTTATTTTAACTGTATAGTGTAACTACCTAACACTCAGTTGCAGAAACACTAATTAAAGTCAATCCTCCATTAAATCTCTTGCTGTCACTTTTTGTCTTGTTGACGTAGTAAAAGCTAGCAAGATATTTAACGGAGGATTAACTCGAATGAGCGTTTCTGCAACTGAGTGTAAGTAAGTAGAATAGATTGTCTGTGAGAGTAGAAAGTAGCCATCAAAATGACGGACATTTATATCGGTCAAACAAATCAAAATTACAAGTTTTTGTGAACATGAAAGCGAAGCAGTGCTAAATGTTTCTCTTTAGACATTATTCTGGGCCAATTATCACAAAAAAATTGTCTTGAGGTCACAAAACCGGACACTTATTTGATAAGTAGGTTTTTTGAGACCTGATTTTATTAATTAACTAACTTAAACCTAGTTTTGTCCGGCTTGTCCGTGTGGTGTCTAAGAATAGCACCATCCCATTTCCTCCCGTGGGTGTCGTAAAAGGCGACTCAGGGATCTACCAGAGGATGGGCAGCAGCATCCTCTGAGTACACACATTCAATCCAACTGCGATCGCCAACCCGCCTGCCAAGCGTGGCGATTATGGCAAATCCCCCCGTTTTGGGGGAGGCCTATGTCCCGCAGTGGACCTCTATCGGCTGATATGATGATGATGATGATGAAACCTAGTTTTAACCATTAGTACCTAAGCATTGATATCTTATACAACGTGTTTATAAATAAACGCAAAACAAGAAAATAGTTTGTTTAGAATCGAGAGCAGAATCCAATTATCAAGGCTTCATTCAACATAATTAGTAGGTTATTTTTTTTAAATATTTAATAATCTGTTTTTATAATTTAAAATTTACTGTCTTTGGAAGGATAACAGTTTAAGTTGTATTTCATCTGGAGCGTCTCCATGCTTCTGAAGGCACGTTAAGCGGAGTCTCGGATAGTGGTGGCTTGAAAATAATTTGACAGCTAGTTGATCACTAACCTTAGATAAAGTAGGTACATGTCTAGATTGAGCCTCACGCTTCTACCGTATAGAACAAAAATACAATACAAAATACGTTTATTTTTAAATGCATAATGTTAACAATAACATTTTGTAAAACAAAATGGGCCAACTTTCTTAGGTTAGTGTGCGTGAGGTGTCATACAAATTATATCTGTTTGTGTGCACAGCGATAGGGTTAAGAGGCCCGTGCGGGCTGCATTTTTTTTTTCTTGACATTATTGACTTATCAAAGCCACTAACATTGCCTCCACCCTTAGTGGTCTGTGCCTCCACCAAACCGCACCGCATGGTGCAGTATGGCCCACTCTCTCTTACTCTCTTATTCTTGAGAGGAGCCATTTGCCCTCCAGTGGGATCCCACAATCATAGAATCCCTAATTTGTAGATCCTACTGCCAATACAAATTTAGATATCGGTTAATGATTCAACCAAAGAGATTGTAACTCACTACCTTAATAGATTCAACCACTAACAAATAAATTAGACGAAAACAAAACCGAATGTCAAAAAAGTTTGAAAAAGGAACTCGGTCGGCGCGGGCGGAAATGGCACTATTAGTAAGTTTTATACTTTTTAAATTGAGCACTCGGCGGCTGGCATGGCGGGCGTCATCATAACATACGATACCCGTGCCAGTGGTCTGTCTTACCTGCCTGCACAGAAAAAAACACAAAGTTTAGGTAAACGCGCGTTAACGGCGAACTGATTTCTTGACGTGTAGTGTTGGGATTGACTGTTATCGATAGTGGTATTATCGATGTTAATGGAATACACCACAGGAAAAAGAACCAGTAGAAATAGCATGAAGACTAATTATTTAGTTCCGAGAACTAGCGTTAACAATCTTCTTCAGCCTTATGTTATGACTGAATCTTCATAAAACTGTTAAAGTGACTTGTCATTTTTGTGGATGAAATTTATGAGCAGATAATATGGTATATATAGCGATCGACCATATCTGTGGCAAGCTGACTGCACCTGCATGCTACTTCTGTTAAGGGCCTATGTCGAAAAATAATTGAAGCGAAATGGGCGTGTGATAGCTTATATTACTGCCTGATGCGAGAGAAAGAGATGGGGCGGCGCGCGCGCCTGGAACGACGCAAGCGTAAAACAAACTTTATTTAATTGAGATTGTACTATTTATGTAAGTTTAATTCTGCTCTAATCAAACTTTATAAAATATCAATCTCTTTATTTTAAATCAAGTCTCGTGTTTCTATTATTCACCGTTTAGCAGTTCCAAGCGTTTATCGATAAAGACGGAGGCTACTTTGGCTTGTGTTTCTATCGAGAAAACATATTTTTAATCGTGTTTTGGCTCTAATCAAAACTACAATTATATGTTCAATTTACACATATCCGCACATCATACAACTACTGTTAGTCCTTCATGATATATGATGCTTTGAAGAATTCTTTTTTTTTCACATATCCTCTTAAAGCAAAGTCAGTATAAAATACACTCAAGCAGTCCTTCCGTATATAGATGTATTTGCAGAAAAGGACGAGAAAGTGTAAAAAAATTTTATGATCACTAAAAGTGCTATTATAGTGTCTTTACGACGCGCGCTGCTAAGAAACCTTGATAATTTCGTTTGCTATTTATTAAAAAAGGTTATACGGGGTGTAAAGTCAAATACGTTACATACTTTGAGAGATGCTTCAGACCATCAAACTGAACAACTTTCACTATAGGACCAACGTCGAAATCGCGACAAAAAATCTGCATGCTTCATACAAATACCTACAAATGGGTCGAGTAGCCACGGACATTTAGGTAACACATTTAATTTAACAACCTGTATATCTTATCCAGACAAACAATGATAAAACATAACCTAAAGCAACGCATTAAAAAAAACAACGTGTTAGAATTAAATTAATGATAAACGAGTTTGCAAAGAATTTTAAAATCGCCATCTGACTTCCGTTTGCTGTCACTTTTATTTATTGATTTAGCTAAAATGCATACCTACTTAACATTCCCGATTTAATACTTTTTTTTCTGTTTGGGCAATATTTCGTAACTTGCTATGTAAATTTTTATTTTCAAGATATTCAGTTAATAATGTGTTAGAGTGTGTTAGATTTGTAAATTCGATATCAATCAATCCACGGGTAATACAATAACACACCTGCCGTCGTAGTGTGCCACCGTGATACAGCGCTATCGCACCTTCGCTCTCTTTCTATTTAGTTACGCGCGAACGAACAAGATAAAAGGCGTGATATAGCCGTAACCAAAGAGAATGCAATCACTACGTTTTAAGAGTCGGCACTGCCTAACTAGCTTCGAAATTCAAAATAGTATGAAGCTAGTGTAGAGCTAGGGTATTAAATCTTTGGAGCCCGAACAATCGCGGAGATTTTGTGGGGATATCGATAATTTACAAGATGATACATTTTTTTCTGTCTAGCTAGCATGTTACACGTGATACGGCCAGTGCCATGACACTCAGAACCAAATCGTGATTGTATGAACTACACTAGATTGCAATCTAGTGTAACCAAATCGTAATTGTATGAACTACACTAGATTGCAATCTAGTGTAACCAAATCGTAATTGTATGAACTACACTAGATTGCAATCTAGTGTAGTTCATACAATCACGATTTGGTTCTGAGTGTCATGGCACTGGCCGTATCACGTGTAACATGCTAGCTAGACAGAAAAAAATGTATCATCTTGTAAATTATCGATATCCCATCAAAATCTCCGCGTCCCAACACTATAAAGTTTATTTATTCAACAAATGACTGGCTTCTATCAGCCGTTCAATCATCGCAATGTTTTCCTATCCCTCATCACCTCAGTCCGAAACTGTAACAATCTCGTCTTCATAAACCTCTAACGTAAACGTTTACGTTCTATATTGTACGTTTTTACTGCCCCTTTATATTGTTTACCTGTAGTATTAACTTGCTGATAATTTATGGACGCAATAAAAATTTTGCGGCGAATGTTTTGGATTCTTTTCTATGTAAATATAGACAGATTTCTATAAACATGAATCTTATTTTGGTCTGGAGTGCGATTTTTGAAAATTGTTGAACTCAGTAGTTGAAAATGTCAATATCAGTCGTTGAGATATGCCTCTTTCTACTGCTGATTTGACATTCAAAAATCTTATTCCAGGAGTGCGATTTTTGAAAGTCAAATCAGCAGTAGAAAGATGCGTGTCTCCTTACAATTTAAACTGCTGAGTTCAACGTATGAGATTCAAAAATCGCACTCCTGGAGTGAAAAGTCAAAATTACTTTAGAGTTTACTGCTGATTTGACTTTCAAAAATCATACAACTTTGAATCAAATGCTGAGTTCAACATTGTTTGGCATTTTTGATATCCCAAAAATAGCCAGGAGTGCGATTTTTGAATCTCATACGTTGAACTCAGCAGTTGAAAATCTATGGAGAAGCGCATCTTTCTATTGCTGATTTGACTTTCAAAAATCGCACTCCTGGAGTATGATTTTTGAATGTCAAATTAGCAGTAGAAAGATGGATATCTCCATTAGCAATATTGACATTTTCAACTGCTGAGCTCAGCGAATGAGATTCAAAAATCGCACTCCTGGTCAACATAAGATAAACTACAGCCCAGAAGGGTTATTGTGTATGCTTCCGATTATATCGATATACATGGTGTAAAATAAGAAAGAAAGACCCTGAAATTCATCATCATCATCATATCGTATGGCATTTTTTTATCTTCCTGCTTGACTATCTACCTACTATCTGCTTCCGACTATCCCTGGCTCACCGGACTGTTCTTCACGAATCTCCCGGTGTTTTTCCTGCCATATTATACCCTGAAACTGAACAACTTTCTCTATGGAGCATCATCACCATCGAAATTGCGGGACAAAAATCTGCTATTCCATAGAAAATTGTCAGTAACTAAAGCTACTCTTACAAAATGAATGAAACAGTGACGTATACGTTACAGGAACATGCTTATGGATATTTCGGGCCATCAAACGGAACAACTTTCACTACGGGACCAAAATTGAAATCGTGAAGAAAGAAATCAGGTGTTGCATATAGAAAACGTCAAGGCTACTCTACCCAAATGTGTGGAAACGTCAAGGCTACTCTACCCAAATGTGTGGAAACGTCAAGGCTACTCTACCCAAATGTGTGGAAACGTCAAGGCTACTCTACCCAAATGTGTGGAAACGTCAAGGCTACTCTACCCAAATGTGTGGAAACGTCAAGGCTACTCTACCCAAATGTGTGGAAACGTCAAGGCTACTCTACCCAAATGTGTGGAAACGATTATTTTTTGATGCGATGTCGAATTTGGTTCCATCCATAGTGAATGTTATCCTCGTGCTCAATATCATCATCTCAGCCGATGGACGTCCACTGCTGAACATAGACCTCCCCCAAGGATCGCCATAACGACCGGGCGTGCGCTTTTTGAATCTCATACGTCGAACTCAGCAGTTGAAAATGTACGTATCTCACGTATCTTTCTACTGCTGATTTGGCTTTCAAAAATCGCACTCCTGAAATATGAGTTTTGAAACTCAAATCTTAAGTAGAAAGATGCATATCTCCATAGTAATTTTGACATTTTCAACTGCTGAGCTCAGCGAATGAGATCCAAAAATCGCACTCCAGGTCGTCCGTCGGTCCACCCATCCACACTGAACTTTCCGGTACATGGTCGCCACTAGAGTCTAGGACTCTTATCTAAACTATTATTATATTTAAAACAAAAAGTCTGTAACTACATTGAAGATATTTACAAGAAAAAAAATTACCTACAATATGGTTTTTAGGTGTCCGTTGCTCCAAATCACCAATTTTTAGATTTTTTGTCCGTCTGTTTGTTTACTTGTTTGTTTGTTCGGGCATCACGCAAAAACTATTGAAACGATTTTGAAGAAACTTTTTGTTTGATAGCGAATGATTGATAAATGATTTGACCGTAGAAAAAGTATATGTCTAGAAAGAGCCTCATGCTTCTACCGTATAAAACAAAAGGTGCCAACTTTCTTAGATTGGTGTGCGTGAGGCGCCATACTAATTATGTCTGTGTGCGTGTATATGGATAGGGTTTAGACGCCAATACTGGTTACAATTTCTTTCTACGCTTTTGTAGCTTCGACTGTCAATCTTGACATATTAATATTACTTATCCAAGGATTTGACTTTGATCTGGTAAACAATTTGTGCGGACGAAGTCGCGGGTAAATTCAAGTTTTATAATAATTCTTTAGCTAAACGTTTTTCGATTTATGTAACACCAAATATTATGAACCTAAGTAAATACCTATATCTAAATACCATACCAACCCCCACTACACGAACACAAATTAATAATAGAACGGCTCGTCAATTCAAACAATAACCGTTGCGCCGCCATATTGTTCAATGACGTTTACAAAGCCGCCATCTTGGATCGGATTCCCATTGAGGAACAATAGCGTACGAGAGCCTGACTACAATGGGTATTGCACATGCTAATTTGATATTTAATTTGTAATCGACCACACGTGGATTGATGGGGGTTTCGAATTTCTGATAGTTTGTCTTCGATTACGCGAATATGTTCGTAAAGATCAGTATAAATCTAAAATTTAATTATCTAGTTTTTATCACTTACCTATATTTATTTACGACAGGTACGTTTTTCATATTTTTTGCGTTTTCTTATGAATTCTTTTTGCTGGCAAAAGCTATTCAAAGAAATATCTTCCGGGCTGATCGACGCCACAGGCGACACGAGTGCTGGCGCGTACCTCGGGCAGCGCATTAGCATCGCCATCCAAAGAGGCAACGCCGCCGCCGCCAGCCTTCTTGGCACACTCCCGCACGGCAGCAGCTTTGATGGAGTGTTCTACCTGTAGATGGTCTGCCGACGAATCTACGATCGGCATTCCATCTGCAGGCTGAACTCCCATCACCTACCTGGCTCGCCTACGCCTTTCTCTGCCCTTTTTTTGTTTTTGTTTTAATTTATTTTTTATTTTTTTGTTCCTTACCTGCGATGTTAATTAATCTTGTGTATTTTTAGTGTGTTAAAAGTATGTTATGAATGATAAATAAAATCTAATTATTTGTTGGTAAATCCAAAATAATACCTACTTGATAGTTGATACTCTTTCAGTCCTAACATTGTGACAACTGCATCTACAGGGTGTTTCTTAATTTATGCGAATTATGGTTGAGTTTCCGACCCATTGCCATAAAATTTGTAGTTGACAAGACAACTCTGATATACACTACGGAGGCAAACATTTTTTTTTTAATTTCTTCGCGTGGTTATGCATTTGCCACAGGCGGCAAACATCTTGACAAAGAGCGCTTTCTTCTACAAAATTTCGTATTTAATAATGTTCTGCACAAGTTTTTTGCAAAGTAATTTGCAGGCCAAATAGAGGTAATAACAATGAAATAGTTTTAATACAGGGTGTTAGGGTAAACAGTTGCAGGAAACACGGAAGCAGGCATAGGTATTGTGTGTGACATTTAAAAAAAATCGCACTTCTGACTATAGAAGTTTCAAACAGTCCATAGCTTTTTTTTTTGGTGCCATTCAAGGTAAAGGTTTTAATATCCCATACAACCGATGTCTGCAATAAAGTTATCTCATTTATAGCAATTAAAACGTAGGTGTTCGACGTTTTGACGCTTCTTTCAAATTTTTGGAGACAATCGAAAGACGCAGGAAACACAGAGAAGTCCACAGGAAAGAGGTGAACCGATCGCTTTGCCGCGCTACAAATGACGGAACACTTTTCCTGTTTACGACCCATACCCCATCATATTTCACTGAGCTGTATATTGTTCACTTGCACGAAACTTTGTTACGCAAAACAACACCAATTTTACGAACCAAAACTCACTATAAACAATAAAAATTCAATAAAATATGAGGACCCCAAACGTAGCTAACAAATAACCGAGAAACTCCCAGTCCATAGCTTATTATCAGCCAGTAACAACGAAGATTCCACCAAAAAGTGTCACAGATTATGAATACTTTTCATAGCAGGATAGCATATCATCACGCAGACAGGAGACACAATTAGCATGTGAAAACAGTAGGAGCACGCCGCGCCGCGGGCTCGCTCGCTGCTCGCTAGTCGCTCTAATTGGCGTTGTGTAAACTCGCCGTGTTATCGTTTTGCCGTGGGCAAAGTTGGAGGGAGGTTAGTGGGGAAACTGATTTTGTTGTTAAAGGAGAATATTAAACGTTTCAAACCTATACTGTTTTATCATCAATTGATACGTTATTCGATCCCTAATAATCCTTATATTACACGGAGAAATTATGCGATGACGAGATTATGTCCTCTTCTTTCGTGCCAATGACAATCTTTTTATTTTTTTGGAGATGACTATTACAGCTCTGCTTAGGGAGCAACTACTGCTTTTTACTGCAAACTATTGGAGGGACCTCGAGGGTCTACCGAGCTAAATGATTGAACCTAAGCAACCGACCTATGGGCACCCAGAGGGGTACGGACCTCGGCATAAGACGTTGCTGGGGCTACGCGGCGGATTGGGTAGCGGGGATCGCTGAGAGTCAATGACAATCACTCAGCATGCTGTAGTGGAAAGATTAAGCCAGTCTGCGATGGTATCGAGGCTGACTGAGCCGGGGTTCGCGTTAGAGTACGTTTATTTTCTCTGCCCGGGGGCCTTAATTGTTTATTTTTTTTATTTTATTACCTACTAGAGTTTACCAGTGACTTCGTCCGTACAAATTATATACTTACCAGATTGTAAGTCAAATCATAAGCTATCAAAAAAAAAAGTTTCATTAAAATCGGTATAGTAGTTTTTTCGTGATGCTCGAAAAAACAAACAGACAGACAAGAATTCTAATAAAAAAGTTTTATTTGGAGTCAGGGAAACAAAAAACCATATCGTAATCTTTTTAGTAATAGTTAAGATGTAACAACATTTTAATTAATTTAATCGTGCACCAAGGGCACCAACCCTATGACAAACTAAATTTAAAAAGTCGGATTGAATCGGTTATAGTGTCTCTGTCATGGGAGGGGAATAACTCAATCAATCAATCAATCAATCAATCAATCAATCAATCAATTATACTTTATTTGACACCAAAAAACAGAGTATACGGAGAGCAAACAATCAGGAAATACAAAAGGCACAAAAACAGGCGGTCTTATCGCTAAACAGCGATTTCTTCCAGACAACCTTAGGGTAGAGGAAATAGATCTTATTTTAATGATTTTAAATTCTAAAAGTATTTTAGTTACTTCTTTTCTCAGTGTAAATCATGAGAAACAAAAGCGCCCTCCACACTAAGCAACCCTCGTGAAATCCGCCCGCCCAGCGCCAATATTGACTTCTTATTACCGTACCGACCAACCGCACGGTTATCGCCGTATCCGGACTCCGGACCGTCCGGAATAGTCCGGATAATAGTGCTCGTCGTCCGGAGATAGCACGTCTATTGTAATATTGTATGGAGTTTATTGTGGCTGTCTAGGAATCTCCGCTCAACTCTAATGAAGGAAAATTAAATAGATTCGGTTTGGACTTTATACTCTTCTTTTGAAAATATCCTGATTGTATTTGCTTGGAAACACAGACGCAGGGAGTAAGTTCCAAACCTTACCGGTTGTCATCATAAAAGAGGATGCGAACCTTTTTGTGCGGATTGTTGGAATATCGACTTCGTATGGATGCAGACTCGCACTACGTCTTGTCGTACGTTGGTGGAAGGGGGATGGTGGAATCAGGTCATGTAGCTCCTGGGCACACTCGCCGAAGTGTATCCGATAAAAAACCGACAGACAAGCGAACAATCGCCGGTGTTCCAGACTATGTAACTTAGCCTCGACGAGTGCGTCATCGTTGATGAGTCTCTTGGCTCGGCGCTCAACTGAGTCCAGTGCATCCAGTGTTTTCAATGATCAGTATTTATAATTTTAAACACATGATCCTGACATATTTAAATACTTGATCAGACATTTTATTTCTTATTTGTATTAATAATGTGACATGAATATTGTACTTTATTTCTATCTTGTAATTAATATGACATCCATTATTTAATCTAATTCCATTATTATAATTTTTTTTTTTATGATCAATTATTATTATTGACATGCATATTTTTACTTTTTGTTAATTGTGAATGGCGTACTTAGCTCTTTTTTATATTTGTTACTTTTATACTTGTTAATGTTTTGTGCCTGTAATGTAAAATGTAAATGATGTAAATGATGATGATAATGTAAATGATGTACCTGTCTAAATATAACGCATGTATTAATTAAATCCAAAATTTTCGTACGCTCCTTGCAGCAAAACATAGAGCTCTATATTTATACTTGACCATAAGATCTACATTGTGTCCACCTATGTTTACGAATAAATAGAATTTCATTTCATTTCATTTCATTTCCAGTTGGTATTTTGCAGAACCGTCCCAGAGGTGGCTGCAGTACTCCATGCAGGATCGCACCTAGGTACCTTTGACTACTTATATAGGGACTAGTTACGCGTGTAATTCTACTAACAAACATTTCTGCCACCTTTTGCGGGGGGTGAGGTAAAATGAAATGCGCAACTTAGAACTAACTAATTTTGAACGTTAAAAATCATGAAAAGTACTCTCGTGTGAAACCCAAACGTTCTAAGTTCCAAATTATTGTTTTGCAATTATAGGCTGTCTCGTTTAGTGATTTTTAATAAGGTAAATGCACATGATTTATTGATCTTATACCGTGACAGAGGGGAATTATGATACCGCAAGGCTAGTCCTTATAATTAATAGTCTAAGCTAGGTACCTATGAATTAATTTTCGCAAGTATTCAAATTGACGAACTACTTTCAGAGACGATTTTAGACACGGAATATAATGTTCTGTGATTTAGAGTTCACCTACTGCTTGATAAGTTTACTGAAGAACATTTAACCTTTAGCTAAAGGTTTTTCAGGTTTTTATTTTACTTAGATAGGTACCAATTTACTATATAGCTGAATTTCTTTTCTTCTTTACCACAAAGAAAAAGGAACGTTTAATAAAATCCCTATTTTATTTTACAACATTTTTGCGAGTTTTATTTTACTATAGGTATCTACAGTACAGGAAAAATTAAAATTAATCGAGAAAGTAGCTAGGTACTTTTTTTGTAGATTTTTATTATACCTAGTTATATGTAGATAAATTGTATATTTACCATAGAATATATTTACAGACAAATAAAGGAGTGTAAGTAGGTACATTAAAAATAAATAAAAATATTGAGAAAATAAAACTAACTTATATATTAAAATCCAAGAGGCTGGCAAAGGTATTTCAGCAAGGAGATTTTAACAAAAACAAAAAAATATCACTGGCTAGTTTTTGAAGAAAAAAAATATTAATTCTGTAGCCATAAACTACAAACGAAACATAATAAAAAGAATACTTAATGGCAAACTAGGCAGCCAGCACTATAGAGTCAGTCACCGAAAAAGTTTTTATCTAAATCTAAACTATTATAAAACTGTAGCAGAAAGTTTGTCTGTACATTGAGGATATTAACAAAAAAAAAGTTACGATATGGTTTTTAGGTGTCCCTGATTCCGTATCACCAATTTTTGGATTTTTTGTCTAGACAGACAAACAGACGTTTGTTTGTGTGTTTGTTTGTTTGTTTGAACGAGCATCACGCAAAAACTACTGAACCGATTTAGATGAAACTTTTTTTGTTTGATTGCTAATGATCTGACTTAAAATCTGGTATATAATTTGAGCGGACAGAGTCGCGGGTTAACGCTCGTTTAAAATAAAGTTATAATGTTTTGTACAAAAGGGCGGTAACCCATCTTTAAGCCCTTTTCGAGCGCATTATTTGTCATAGTTTAGTACCTCCGGAGTCGGTGCTTTTAAACGTTATAGTTATGACAATATTTGCTCGCCCGCTCGTTTGTGCTCGATGTATGGGATTGACTGAACTAAAGGGTCTCCTACTTCGTTGAATGTGGAAACTACATAGAATGCAAAGGGTAAGAACCGTAGTAGGGAGAGGTAGCTATAGGTAGGTTACCTTCTACTTTTTAATATAATTCTTCAAAGCGTCATATACCTATATCATGAAGTACTAACAGTAGGGTTATGAATTGCGGATATGTGTAAATTGAACATATAATTGAAGTTTTGATTAGAGCCAAAACACGATTAAGGAACATTTTCTCGATAGAAAAACAACCCAAAGTAGCCTCCGTTTTTATTTATAAACGCTTGGAACTGCTAAACGGTGAATAATAGAAACACGAGACTTGATTTAAAAAAAAGAGATTGATATTTTACAAATTTTGATTAGAGCAGAATTGAACTTACTTAAATAGTACAATCACAATTAAATAAAGTTTGTTTTACGCTTGCGTCGTTTCAGTCGCGCGCGCCGCCCCATCTCTTTCTCTCGCATCAGGCAGTAATATAAGCTATCACACGCCCATTTGGCTTCAATTATTTTTCGACATAAGCCCTTAACCGACTTCAAAAATATAAACATATACGGTCGAACTGAGATACCTCCTCCTTTTTTGAAGTCGGTTAAAAAAGGAGGAGGTTCTCAATTCGACTGTATTTTTTTAATGGTTACTTATCTTATTTTATTACCATACCTACTGCAGCATTGTTAAATTATTATGTGGCTGACTTTAATTAACTACAGTAGGTAACTAGTATAAGAATGACTACTGATAGATTAACTACATAAACTAAGTCTTCCCATAAAACTGACCAACTTTTACAATATCTGTGAAACTTTAAAATAGATGTAACAAATCAGGCAATGTATGCCGAAATCGGCCTTGCTTGTACGGCAATGTAATCACTGCTTTATTCAAAGAGCGAAAATTAATGTCATTGTTAAAGCATTGCTACGATATGAATATGAAGCTAGAGCTACTTTCTATAATAATAATAATCAGGAAGCTGGAATAGGTATTATAATATCCTAAGTCCTTTTTGACGACATCATAAATATCAGCTTTCAGAGGCATAACTAGTGCCATCTATGGATAACTTCATGTAACAGGCAGGCCGGTAGGTCAGTAATGTTCCTTGGTCTGAATTCAAACTTGTCTGAAATCGGGTTGAACCAAGAACATTGTAGGTTGAAGACCATACTTATATTCTTTGGTCTTGACCAGAGTAATATAAGTATATTAGAAAAGAGAACCCACTCGTGGTGACATTATGCATCCACCTTTATGTCAAATTGAAGGCTAGCTAGCGCCATCTATGTTTCACCGACAATAATTCAACCTATACTATACATACCTACTTATATCTACTCATATCGATGGATATTATTGTTTTGAATGCTAGTTTTCGTTCAATCCCGCACCGATCGAGTGAAATTTTAGTATCCTTACTATTCCTCTAATCTAAACATTGGTAAGAGAACAACAGAAACTCCAGAACATCCGTAAATCGGCACGAAATTGAACGAAAACTACAACCCGCACATTACGCAAGATGGGTAGCCATTTTGTGAATTTGTCAATTTGACATTGACATAGACAATAAAATCTTTTTTTTTTCATAGTTCTGCGAAGTATTTAATAGATGGCAGCAAACTGAATCGGAAAAAACCACCAAAAGGCGACTGTCCTCCGCCTGGTCAAGACTGTGCCTCCCTTTTTTAGGGTTCCGACCGTAGTCAAACAAAGAACCCTTATACATTCGTCCATTCTGTCCGTCTTTCTGTATGCCCCACCTCAATTACTCGCTCATTTTTGCACCTATTGAATCAAAATTTGCCATAAAGATAACAGTAACCCAAAAACAAAAATGAGGTAGTTATGAAGAAACTATTTTTTTAGACCCATACAACGAAAAGAGGGTTCGAAAAAATTAGTTTTTTTTTAAAAATCGAGTGGGTGGTCGTTGGATAGCTCTTTTCTAATGGAACAAAACCACCATAGAAACTAAATCGCTGTAATGATTCTGTCTCGAGATATCTGCGCTCAAAGTCAAAAATTGATCGCCGGCCAGTTTTAAAATAATGCAAAGTATAAAAGAGGAATCAATAAAACAAATAATAATGTTCACGTATTTTATTAAAGACGAGACAACAGTAACACACAACCTATCTCAAAATAAGTTACCTTACATTATATTATTTACACCCTTAACAATCTTACACGGAGCGTAACAATTTTTACACTTTATTTACCTACCTTGTTTACAATCATCTATTCATCAGCCTTATACGTTCCATAAGGTTCAATTATAGGTTGCGCCTTAGAAATCTTAGGCCACATAATAACTAGGGACCAGGCTCGCGTTAAATTCCCCTCTTCCAAGTTACACGATCAATTTTATTGATCATGTGCATTTAGAAAAAGTATATGTCTAGAAAGAGCCTCATGCTTCGACCGTATAAAACAAAAGGGGCCAACTTTCTTAGGTTGGTGTGCGTGAGGTGCCATACTAATTATGTCTGTGTGCCTGTATATGGATAGGGTGTAGACGCCAATACTGGTTACAATTTTTTTCTACATTTTTGTAGCTTCGACTGTCAATCTTGACATATAACTTATCCGAGGCATTTACATAAAATTGTATACCTTATCAGTAAACGAGACAGCCTTTAAAATAAGTGTTAAATTTTATTGATTTTAAACATGTTACATCCATGTTGTGCTATTTCGAATCAAATTAAAGATTGAAAAATTAAGTCTCGGGCGGGACTTGAACCCGCACTCTTAATACCCGGGGAATTGCGTTATCCAATTTCTACCCGCCTTCCCCGTCTCGTTCTCACCTCCGTGCGGGCGAATATCTACTAGTTTTACACTTCGACTTCGTCCGCACAAATTATATACCAGATTTTAAGTCAGATCATAAGCTATCAAACAAAAAAGTTTCATCAAAATTGGTTCAGTAGTTTTTGCGTGATGCACGTTCAAACAAACAAACAGACAGACAAAAAATCCAAAAATTGGTGATATGGAATCAGGGACACCTAAAAACCATATAGTAATTTTTTTTTGTTAATATCTTCAATGTACAGACAAACTTCCTGTTACAGCTTTATAATAGTATAGATTATAGGTGCCGGACGTGCGGATAGGAGGAAACCATGGAGACTGCGATTTCTTGGCGGCAAAACATATTCCTCCTGGAAGATGGTTATATTAGCAGCTGGCATCGCCCTTACATCATTGTCGAGAAGGTACCGGGGTCTAACAATAAGGCATCAGTCTAGTACAATAACGTGGTCGGTATCAGTGCTGGTGCCCGTGGGGGTGGGGGTGGGGGTGTCCCCGGGTCAGCTCGCGTGGTAGAGCCCGGCGAGCGCGTCCTGGAGCGCGCGCAGGCAGGGCAGCGTGGCGCAGTACCCACCTGCCTTCTCCGTCTCGTTCTCACCTCTGTACGGAGACAATACATGTTTTTTTACTTATATTTAATGGACTCTTGCTTGTGCGTTAGCACTGCATTTCCGCCAGTGTCACGTGTTTATGGGAGAATCTATACCAATTTCAGGGATTGTTTTTGGTCAAGAACAAGAAGAGATTGAGGATTACGGAGCCTCGTGGCAGGCAAAAACGCGACGCGCGAAATCCACGCGAGACGTGTGAACCTGCAACGTGACTCGACAATACATGTTATTATCAGAGTCCGCAATTTTGGTAGCACTTTTAATATGTCAAAGGGAATGCACGTTTATCGACTTCCGATTGTGTCGATCAGGTGTCGATATGTTAAATCTGAAATAGATTGTTAGGTCCTTATCATATTGATACTGGCAGTTATTCTATTGAACTTTGATTACTGTTTTAAAGTCGTTTGTCAAAATAATGTCAATCATTTGGTATCAAGCGGAACTACTTTTGAAAACGTTGCTGTCATTCGATGTATTCTGTGCTGTTCAATAGAGTTCTTGTTTTTCTAAATATTTCTGAGTATTTTTTGTGAAAATCATTTTTTTTTTTTTTTTTAATTTATTTGTTTCAGGGCCTTAATACATTTTGTATATACCGGTCCTATCGTACCTTATCATTATAAGTATCTAATAATATAATAAACTATGACGATACAATCATCATAACCTTACAAACTATGGTGGAGTAGGTATTAATCACGGTTAGCCATCCTATAAACTTTCTTCGCCAACTCGGACGTCGGATCAGACAGGATACTTAAAAAGACTCCTACATCATATCTACTGAGGTTGGCAGCCGTAAGCAATGCCTCTCTTTGACTACGGTTCCGCTCACACTCCACCAGCAGGTGTTGGACATCTTCTATTACACCACATGTATCGCAATTAGGTGAGTTGACTTTTCTCATTAGAAATCCATACTTGTTCAGTGGAATGTGACCGGTCCTTAGTCTGTGTGCTAAAACAATATTACTTCTATTTAACGTTGTGTTATTGAACCACGGAATGCGAGGAGGCTCACATTGTATAGATTTATACCAAATTCCCTTTTCACGTGACCTTTCATCAAAGTGTTCTTTCCACTGATAGTGACATTTGATTTTATATTTATGCAAAGCTTCACCAAAATCCGGTAATGTATATATTTCCTTACCCTCTAAAATAGCTCGCTTTGCAAGTATATCAGCCTCCTCGTTCCCCCTCAAACCAACATGCGATGGAACCCACTGCAATACCATCTCCGATCCAGAGTCTTGCATCTCGACTATCTTAGCTAAAATTTCATAAGCTATCGGAACACCTCTGCCACCAGAGGCGCACCGAGCCAAGTGAAATAAAGCACTTTTGCTATCCGTACATACAACAACTCTACGGTGGGCAATTGTTTGGAGGTATGTGATTGCTTGAGATATTGCAGTGAGTTCCAACGACATTATACATACATTTTCGACTATCTTAAAACAGTTTAATGAATTAAAAGAAGCAGACTTGTTCGGGTCATAAAATGCAGCACCATTACCAACACTATTTTTTGAACCATCCGTAAAAATCATATACCATCCACAGTATTTCCTTTGTAGTTCTTCAATAACGCTACACTTGAGCAAGTTACCTTCATAAAACCTTTTAGGAGCCCTAACATTATCTAATTTAGTCTCTACTACCCCTTCAATTTTAATGTTAGATACCCAAGTGTTCAAAGTGAACATTTGTATAGGATTTGATGTAAATACTTGTTCATCTTTACTCTCATTTGCTGCGATTACAAGCAGATTCGATTTCTTGTTTACCCAATATCTAGTCTGGTTAAGGGATGAAAGCTCGTTTATCAATGTAATAGTTTCATTGTCCGTCAACGATTTAGCCTTTAAGCAATATTTAATAGCAAGGTACTTTCTTCTTAAATACAATGGTGGTATACAAATTTCACTCTCCATAGTGTGTATCGGGGTACTTCTAATGAAACCTCCAACTATTCTCAACGCCTGATTTTGAGCTTTGTCCAGTTTACTTAAGTTTGAGTTAGCACTGTTATCATATAGAAAACAACCAAAATCAAGCCTACTTCTAATTAGAGCTATATATATTCTACGTAAATGTTTAGGATGGACACCCCATGACCCACCTGCCAGAACTTTTAGTAAATTCAAGAATTGTAATATTTTATCATAAATTTCATTTATATGCCTAGCCCATCGAAGTGATTTGTCTAGCCAAATACCTAAGTATTTGTAGGAACTGACTAATGCTAGCGAACTTTCATTTATTTTCAGTTCGATATGTTCCAATCTTCGTTTTCTACTAAAAACACATAACTTTGATTTATTTTCGGAGAGTTCCAATCCCAAGGCGTTGATAATAACCATTAATGCATCTAAAGCCACTTGTATTTCGTAGGCACTTTCTTGCATACTACTGCAGCTTTTATAAAGCACAAAATCATCAGCGTACTGGCCAATAAACACGTTTTTGATATCATTACAGATTTTTGCGGTGGCTACGTTAAACAGCAATGGGGACATGGGGTCTCCCTGAGCTAAACCTTTACCAGTACATCGAGTTATAAACTTATTACTATCGCACTCGTCAGTAATTTTTAAATATCTCTCACTAAGAAAGTTCCAAATGTAACTGCAGATTCTCTTACCTATCCCCCACTCGTCTAGAATATTAACTAGTTTGTCAATTAATACATTGTTGTACGCTCCATCGATGTCCAAAAAGCATGCAACTGTAGATACATTTTTTGAAAACCCTATTTGTATGTGTGTCACTAGACGAGCTAGGCAATCTAAACATGACTGTCCTCTTCTAAATCCAGTAGTATGTGTATCTAGTAACTTATTTTTCTCAACATACCATTCGAGTCTTTTCCCTAGTATAAGGTGAAAGGTTTTACATAAACACGAAATTAATGATATCGGTCTAATACTTGGAGCAGCATTCGGGTCGCTTTGTGGCTTAGGAATTGCAATTATTTTAATATCACGCCATTGATTTGGAACGCAGCCTAGCTCTAAAATAAGGTTATATAATTTTAATAAATATAGTTTTCCATGCACTGGTAAATGATAGATCATGGAATAGGTTATACCGTCAGCCCCTGGAGCCGTATCTTTTTTCTTCAAAACATTATTTAGTTCATGGTAAGTTATTTCTGACTCTAGCTGCATGTTAGTTGATTCACATTTTGGTACTTTTGGAAGCACAAAGTCTGGAGCCAATTTTTTTAACATCTGTTCTTTGTTTTCATCAGAGAAGATATGTTTTGACTTTCTAAAACCTTTCATCCATCTCATTCTCGACCACATATCTGAGGCTCTGGTAGATTCATCTATGCTGCTGCAATAGTTTTGCCAATTTTCAGACCTCGCACGCCTAATAGCCTTTTTAGCTTCTTCTATTTTTTTTTCTAAATTTTGTAAATTCTGCGGGGTCGGGTTTCTTCTAAATGTACTTAATGCCAGTCTACGTTGGGCTACTAAATTCGATAATGTAGGTGTCCAATACGGTTTGGGTTTGAAACTGGTGTTAGGATTATTACAAGATTTAGTAAAAGGCACGCTTTTATGTAATGCTTTCTGTATTTCTTTTATAAAATTATCATAAATGTCCTGCATATTATTCTCTCCTACCGGAAAATGCATGTTATTTTCAACAAATTTACTGTAGGTATCCCAATCTGCTAATTTAAAGTTTCTTTTCTTAGTAATATTAACCGGTTCTTGGTAAATTGCACTGATTTTAATTACTAAATGATCGCTTCCCAAGCTTTCGCTAATAACATTCCAATTTAACTTGACGGCTAAATCTGCGGAGGCGAATGTGATATCAGGTGATGATTTATGAAGTCGACCGTTAACTAATCTTATCCTAGTAACTTGCCCGTTATTAAGCGATGTATAGCCATACTCCAATGCGGAATCAAATATTTTTAAACCCCTTGTGTCATTTTTGTACGACCAGTTAGTGTGGTGGGCATTAAAATCGCCTGCTATTAAACAATTTCTAGAAAATCTAGAGAAGATATAATCCCAGTCAGATTGTACGGTACTTACACTAGATGGACAATATACCAGAATAATATTACATAAGTAGTTACAGTTCAAAACTTTTAAACACTTACATTGAATGCCCCGATTATTAATATGTATTGAATATTCCTGAATTTTAATTGACTTATGAACAATTAGCGCTATACCTCCATACGCATCTGCCCTATCTTCTCTGAATATGTTGTAACCACTTATGTTTAAATGGGACTCCGGCTCTAACCACGTTTCTGATACTAAAGCAATGTGGATTTTCTCTTGAGATAACAATAAGTCAAATTCTGTTAACTTTGGGCGTAAACTTTGTGCGTTCCATTGTATTATGTTCAGTGAAATATTATTTATGCTACTGTTATCCATTATTAAACATTAAAAATAGCTTACCCATATCACCGCCTTTAAACATTTTTACAAAAAAAGACATTAATTCTTCAACAGCCATAGTTATTATCAACTTAACTTTGTCTTGCAGACTGGTATTCGAGAAACAAATGTCTTTAAGTCGCTGAAGAATATTTTCAAGCCCCTCACTCCTCCTTTTTCTCCCGTTAAGATTACTTCTCTTATCTTCGTGATTCTGATAGTCTTGCTCCTGTTCCGATGATTCTAGTACCTCCTTTTCTTTATTAAAATTGACTCTTGTTTTTTTCTTTTTTTTCTTCTTCGGTGCTTGTTGTTGTTTAAAGGGTTCTTCTGGTCTTTGAGTGTCTACTGATATGTTGTCACTGTCAAAGTTAACTGATTCTTCTCTATGTACAGTAGCGTTAGTCAGGAGTATGTCTCTATAAGTTTTATTATTATTATTATGAATTTTCTGTCTCTCTGTGTATATATCAATTTTATCTCGTTCACCAGTTGTATAATTTTTTTCTGTATACTTTTCTTCTGTATATCTTCTCTCTTCTAGGATTTTGAAAGCTTTTCTATACGTACAACTTTGTTCACTCATTAATGATCTCAGCTCTTTTTCTTTAAGGAATATCGGACACGATTTATTTAATGCCATATGAGGCCCCTTACAATTAAGGCATTTGAATACATTTGTATCGCAGTTTTCGTGGGCTTTTCCGCATTTAGGACATAGCTTCTTTTTTATGGGACAAGCGCGCAACAAATGGCCGTATTTCCAGCATCCTGAACACTGGGTCACTGGGAAGATGTAAGGTTCTACTTTCAGTCTGGACTCGTAGGCGTTTACATAAAGGGGAAGCTTAGAGCCCCTAAAACATAGACGCACTGTCTCACTATTCACCCATGATCCAGTATCGTCTAATCGTTTCAATCTTCTCACCGATACAATTTCCGATTCACTTTCTAAAGTTTCAATAATCTCCTTTTCTTCTGCTTCTAAATCTATTTGTTTAATAACTCCATACGTTAGATTCAACTCTTGTGTTGATTGACATCTGTAGCCTTTACCTTCTATTTCCTTGTTACACAATAAATCGTCAGCATCTTCTTTTTTTCCAAATGAAATCAATACTTTATACGGATTTTTGTAGGATATTCTAAGTATGTTTTTAATGTTTAAAGATCTCAAAAGTTTTGCTAGTCGAAACTGCTTTGGTAGTATTTCCTTATGTGTCATACATATTTCATATTTATTCTCTTCCTCTGAATTTGTTTTGCGTACTTCTTTACCAGATTTATCTGACGTTTTTGACATACTTCTTAATAATCTTTTCGGTCCTCTTACCACTGTCAAAAATCCTTCATCATCTTCATGTAGTTCCTCTCGGTTCCGCTTCGCTGACAATCGTTGAAGCTCATCCAAACATCTTCTATTTGCTTCCAATATTCCAGAATTTGTGTCTTCTGTATTCTGCCCCTGATATAACACCTCTTCTCCGATATCACTTCCACTTGAGTCACAATAATCATTGTTATCCTCGTCCTCCATCGTTAATAAACACAAACAGATATTTTATTTTTGTAGGTAGTTATGAATAATACCACACCGCTAACTACACTTACTCGAAGTGCGTGCGCTTGCTGCGTCGTACCGAACGCGACTGTGAAAATCATGCCGAAAGTGGTGTACGAGAAATTATTCTCAAAATGAAATCATTCTTTGATACAGAAAATGGCGCCATCGCTCATTCTACAGATAAGTTGGTGACACTGTATCTAATAATTGACATTATGTTGATGTTATGTTAAAAATGTCTCGTAATAAGAAAAATACGATAGAGAAATGGTTAGAAAAATACCCAGAGCTTATTTATAAAGAAGAAGATTCCTCGATACACTGTTCTGTTTGTGGTGTTAATTTAAAACAGTAAAAAGAAAAAAAACATAATGTCGAGAAACACGCAAGTCATGGAATATATCGATATAAAAAAGTCGATAAACGTGCCAATCCCTTTGACATATTAAAAGTGCTACCAAAAATTCCGGACTTTGGTGATCATTAACATAGAAACTGAATGCTGGGTCAGACAAAATGTACCCGAAACCGACGAGTATGAAAGTGGTCGTAGAAATGCAAATTACGAACTTATCGCAAACATTTTTAAACTTTTAAGTGACGTAAGATCTAATGTAACCACATAATGCAATAAATTATGATGATTATAACGCAAACTTTTAATATATTAGATTCATAGATTCTTTATTGTACACGAAAACATAATTATGAAAAAGTTACAGTAAGTCGTGATGTACGTGATGTCGAGCTTAACTCTAAAAGAGTGAGATAGATCCTAAGCAATTGAGCCCCAACTCGACATAATATCACTATCATTATCAGCCTCTATGGATCCCATTGCAGAGCACAGGTGCCCCACTGCGCTAAGTGAAAACATCGAAGTTCTATTCTTATCCAATTTCAGTTCTAATCACATTGCAATTGAATTACTATTCAACTGTGCTGAATTCCGCATCGCGCTAAACTCTATGTAACCGACAGCCAATAACGTCTGAGCGATCTGTCAAAAC
Source organism: Agonopterix arenella (assembly GCA_927399405.1). Taxonomy (NCBI): domain Eukaryota; kingdom Metazoa; phylum Arthropoda; class Insecta; order Lepidoptera; family Depressariidae; genus Agonopterix; species Agonopterix arenella. The sequence continues at coordinate 646,700 of OV656713.1, read as the reverse complement.
AGCTCTAACGGCTGTACCACGATTAGCGCAATACCAAATGTGTCAAAAGTTATGGTTCGTACATAACGGTTCAATCACCAAATATTTACCGCGGTTGCAGCCCAGGCCTACACTCAAGGACGAAACGTTTATGGTTCCAGCTTCATCTTTCATAGTACTAATAGTTACAAAAAAAAACCACATCAATTTTCGTAAGGCGGTTTAAAAAAAGCTTTCTATCGTGTGGGATCAGTTTTTTCAGACCGCCTTAAAACCTCTGACATGGTTTTTATGTAACAACTACTACCACCAGAGATGGTAACCGGAACCAAGGCTTAACGTACCATCCGAAGCACGGAATCATTTTTATTTTCAGACAATCAGGTGATTCACCCTGCAATGTCCTAACCCACTGGTCCACCCTCTTTTAGAGTTAAGCTCGCCTTTGTACATCACGACTTGTTGTAATTTTTTTTCATAATTATGTTTTTGTGTATAATAAAGAATCTAAAGAATCTAAAAACGCACAAAGTGACATATCACTAGGTGCCCGTGGGAATCGAACCCACGACCTCCGTGTTGAGAGTCCAATGCTCTTAAGCACTAGACCAAATAAATAAATAAAATAATAAATAAAGCCTTTATTACTGACAATTTTTTTTTTTACATATCAAAGATCTTAAATTCTATTTCCTTATATTCTAGTTTAATATTTATTTGTCTCTGACATCCAGAATGGTTTTGCTCAGTATCTGTTAACAGTTATGACGAAAAGGTGCGTGGGCTCTTCAGTACAGCACTAGACCATGGAGGTAGCAAATGTTGAAGAATCTGACACCAGGTCTTGCTGCCCACACTCTAAGAAGAAGAATTAGTATTGGTTGAGCGGGCTCATTTTCCGCAACTCAAAGACTTAGGCCGGTTTCGACCAAACTTTGATTTATAGAAGAGTAACTATACAAGGAACAATTTTACTCTTGTTGTTTACTCCGAAATAACGTCATTTGTGCTCTACCACGCTAAACCCATGCTAAAAGAACGAATGTACAATCCACCTAAAGAAAGACGTCATTGTATCCTTACTTATTGCATTGTGATGTTATACAGTTTTAATTTGTTAGGTTTCTTTTTTCTTTAATTTTTTTAATTACGTGACATTGACATTTCATTAGTCTTGGTATAAGCTTTACACCGTTAAAATTGGCCGTGTAAAATTTACTCTCAACTTATTAATAGATTAGGGTTGGTAAAACGCAAAATCAGTTTAGAGTAACCGGCGACTTAATCTAAGAATAGAATTTACTCGCGTTTGGTCGAATCAGGCCTTAGGCGCCTATTTTGAGTGTTAAATGAAGAAGAAGCGATCAGGAGGAATAAATAAAATGTACACGAACCTGACATGCTGCAGATATCCATTATTAACAATGTCCTGTATAGTGGGTGCAATAGGACCACATCGGTCCGGTACCACGGGCGGTTCATACTTATACAGAGGCCCCTCCTCTACCAGCGGCACATGCTGGCTTGAGTTCACACCGAATTTCACTCCCGTTGAGAATTGAGTCACCTGAAAATATAATGAACACCGGTCAAGTAAGAGTCGGGCTACTCGCGCATCGAGGCTTCCGTACCACCCACACCACCACAAAACGTATTAACTTACAAAAAAGTTTTGTTTTCTCCAGGACCTTTACCGCGAGACCAACTCACACTTGGCCGGTTTTTATGCTTTGTTGTTATAATGTAGAAATTGCTCTATAATCACACCAAATTTGCTGACACTTTTTTAAGGGGATGATCAGACCGTTAATATACATTTGGTTGGGACCACTGATTTTTTTTCTGCAATTTCGGTATTGGTCCCTTAGCGAATGTTGTTGAGTTTGATGGTCTGATCATCCTCTTAAAAAACTGTCAGCATATTAAGTTAAACCCTACAGGGGACCTGAATCAAAATATACATACTTTGATTTTTTAAATATTTTTCCCTGAACAGTTATAAACTTGCCTATCTCCTTTTCGGCTTGACGTTGAGTTTTGGGACACCTGTATATACAGCATGATAACATCAATAATATAGTACCTTAGGCATAACAGGCAACACTTCCTCAGGTTTATTAGCGATGCTCTGAGCGAACGTGCTCAGTATATCCTTAGCGTCTCCCTCTGCGAACATCAGCTCATCGATAAGAGCTTCCTTCTCCCTTATCTTCTGCTTCTTGGCCTCCTGCTCCATCCGAGCCAGCTCTGATCTGCGTAGGTCTTCCATCTGCTTCTCTATTTCTAATATTTCTTCTAATTGGAGCTCTTCTCTTCCTGAAAATTGAAATTAAATTGGAATAGTTGCATTACTTTAAGGGGTGATTGTACCCATGATACTGAACAACTTTCCCTAAGAAACCTATAGGATTTTCTCAAAAACATTATTCTCTATGGAGAAAATGCGATAAAGTGCAATCAGCTGATCAAACGTTTGTATGAAAATTAAATTTTTTTTCGTATTGGGTACTATAGGTACCTTTATTAGGGAAAGTTTTTCAGTACCATGGGTACAATCACCCCTTAAAGTAATGCAACTATTTACCCTAACACCCTGTACAGGGTCCAAGTATATATTCCGTGGTTCAAGTTAATATGCTGACAAATCATTGATTCACTTATGAAGTCACAAAGGTAAAATAACTTTTAGCTTCATCTCAACTAGGCCTTACTAAAATTTTGTGAAAAGCAAATACATCAAACTAGTTCAAAACAGGGTTTGAAACTATGATAATTTTTTGAGTAAAATTGCTAACTAAAACTTTTTGCTGTTTTTGCTTTCATTCACTTGTATAATCTAGACCAAACAGAACTTTGTCTCCGATATAATTATCCGATAATCTATACTGTTATAAAACTGTAACAGGAAGTTTGTCTGTACATTCTATACGAATAACGATAAGATATTAACAAAAAAAAAGTTATGATATGGTTTTTAGGTGTCCCTAATTCCATTTCACCAATTTTTGGATTTTTTGTCTGTCTGTTTTTGTGTGTTTGTTTGGGTGTTTGTTTGAACGAGTATCACGCAAAAACTACTGAACCTATTTTGATGAAACTTTTTTTGTTTGATAGCTTATGATCTGACTTAAAATCTGGTATATAATTTGTGCGGACAATGTCGTGGGTTAACGCAATAATTATAACTACTCAAAGTTGTAAAATAGCTATTTTTGCTTTAATGCAATTCAGACCAACCAGCGCCTAGTCTTCAGCATTTTCGTTTCGTATCACAATGAATAACAAATTATTGAGAAAAACAACAGAAAACAGTGAGAAAAACTATTTCGCGTTTGTAAGCTACTTTTTTCGCAAATCGCGCGCGATACACATGGCGCGACATTGCTAGTACAAGCTTTTTCTTTTTTCGATTAATTTTATAATTATCAAGATAATTATCAGCGTATAATTATCACTTCGTACCCTGACAATTAATAACAAATAATTGAAAATAACAACGGAAAATAATGAGACAAATTATTTCATATATGAAATTGATTAAATGACATAGCTAGCACATCTTTTTTGCTTTTCCAATAAATTATATAATTATCAAGATAATTATCATGATAATAATCTGTGAGCAATTCTTAATCTTTTCATACATTTTAGTAATTTTATTAAAAAAAAGGTATTTCTTACCAATCTTAACCTTATTTTTCATAATGAGCTCCTTATTATCTTTCTTGTACTGTTCTATCCTCTTATTGGTACTTACAATATCTATATTATTTGTCAAATTATATATTATAATCTCTATCTCCTCCAGATAGTCATTATATTCCCTTAGCGAGGCAAAATCTTCCTCTTTTTTATTGTAATCTTTGAGGACACGCTTCCTGATGTCTATTTCTTTTTCAACCATTGAGTCTTCGAACAGCTGGACTCTGAAGTTGCTCCTTCGTAGAGGGACGTTGCAATCGGGACATGATCCGGAACCTAGAAAATTTACATAAATATTTGTTATATGTTACGAATGGTATAGAAGGCTGAGGGCCTTGCAAGGAGTTAGAATGAAAGCAAAATCAAACACGTCTTTTCGCAAAAAAAATCTGTAACAAATAATATCAAAACAAAAACAGTCAAAAGTTTAAAGCATTTTAAAACTATAAAAAAATACAAATATATAAAAAAGGTTTGCTGTCGCCAACAGTTATCATTGACACTTTCGCTGCAAAGCTCAAAACCATGATCCACACGCAGTGCTAACACTGACGCCCCTCGTGGGTCGTGCGCACAGTCGTAATGTTAAAAAAACATATTTATGGTCGAATTGGGAAACATCCTCCTTCTGTGAAGTCGGTTAAAAAGATCAACACGGCTCACCGCGTCGGTCAACCACACTGGCGCAAGGTTTTCGGTGACTCTCATGGTAGGTCATGAGCACAGGCAAAATGCAATTTAACCAGCTCGTTACGTGGGTTCTTCAGCACTGCGGCCCATTTGTCGCCGACCTACGCGTAGGTCGTCAGCTGCGAAAGTGTTAATTTGTCTCTCACAGGGTTTGTATGAAAAGTCGCGTCGCTACAGGCGCGCACTTTCATACAAGCCCATAGACTTGATGTGAGAGACAAAATAGTTGTGGAGACAAAAGTTGCTCGTGCGCGCTAGTACTTACTTACCGGCCCTTTATACCATTATTATTCTGTTGATACTTCTAGTTTGGGAATTTAGAAAGATAAACGTAGTATTTTAAAATGAAAAGAAATTAACAAATTGTAATATAAATGCGTATTTACCTTTTAAAAACAATAAATCGACGCAACTTTCGCACAAGGCATGACCGCACACGTTGACCATCAACTTTAGCGAGGGATTTCTGTATTTTGTTGTTTTACAACGAGGGCACGCTTGGTCGTCCATCGTGAATTACTTTGATAAAGAATCGGCGAAATTCTCAGAGCTTTGTTTTCCTATTTCGAATCTCAAGGGAAACAACGCGCCTCGCAATCGCAAAACCTCAGCGCAAATCGCAATCGCAAAATTCGCAAAATCAAACTGACACTGACAGCTGCTGTCATGTCATACTGTGTCATCAGCCATTTTAGCCGACTTCAAAAAGGACATCTCATAAATATAAATAAACCGATCACTACTCGATAATTTTGTGTACTCTCCACTACGCTGACATTGGCGGAATGAGGGATTTTTCAAAAGCAAAAAAAGGAAAAAAGTTAGTTCCTAATGTCTCGATAGATGGCGTTGACCAGAGAGGGGTCCAATAGGTATGAGCAAAGATATTAATTATCATTAATAGTAAAAATACAAAGTACAAACCCTTTCTTAATGTTGTTGGTTTATTATTTAGCTATCTCGGTGTTATTGTCCGTCAACAACGAATCGAGTATCAGACGTGGCTGTATGGGCTGCGTATCCGTTTTGAATATACGAACAATAAACGAGAAACAATAACAAACTACAAAAACCTAACAGAAACGGAGAATTTCAATAAAAATAAACCGGAAGTATTTAAATCGTACATCAGATTCCGTGAATGGAAAGCAAAGCCATAGACGAAAAATTGGACCCTGGTTTGACAGTCTGGCGTGGCAATCATTACACCAACCGGGTCGTCAATAACACCCAGATTGTTAATAACTTGTACTGTGTATTTTTATTATTAATATTAATTAATTTATTTGCTCATACCTATTGGACCCCTCTCTGGTCAACGGCATCTATTGAGAAATTAGGAACTAACTTTTTTTTTTCTTCTGGAAAATCCCTCAATCGATAACAAAGGCAATAATACAAAAAAAAAAAAAAAAAAAAAAAAAGGAGGACTAGACGTTCTATGTTCGTCTAATATATCTATGGTCTGGGAGTCTTTGGCGGAAATTCGTCAGCTACGTTTGGAGTCATAATTTGGCGTCCACATATTTTATCGAATTTTTATTGTTTTGGTTCGTAAAATTGGTGTTGTTTTGGGTACAAAGTGTCGTGCAAGTGAACAATATACAGCTCAGTGAAATATTATGGTGTATGGGTCGTAAACAGGAAAAGTATTCGGTCATTTGTAGTGGTGCACCTTGAGTGCATCTTTTCGCACTAACGCCGTTCCGAGCCTCGGTGAACGGTTCCGTACCATAGAGCGAGTTGAAAAAACAACCGCACCCAAAGGTCGTGAACGCAGCCCAGCCAAAGAGTAATATGTCAGCCTTAGTTTTGTGGTAAAATCTTTTTTCACTTCTTTTGTCATTTCTTCGAACTTTCTCTTTCTTTTTTAAAAGAGGAAAAGAGATAATCAATTTTCTTTCTTGTTAATTTAGGAGAGGAGAAACGAGAAACTGAAACAATGCTTGACAATCATGATTATTTTCTGCTGGCCATTTATTATTTTACTTTCAATGTCAACTTCAACTTGTCAAACTTGTTTTGTTTCGTCTCTTTACCGCGCGCCATATTGCCTACGGAACAATAATTCATTATTACGAAAAAATTACGAAATTCTTTAGTTTATTTTCGAAGCAATCCTTTGGTAAATTATTTTTTTTCGTCAGGTGCAGCAATGGGCAAGCCGTCATCAGTTCATCGTTGTGTTAGTTGAAGTTTTCTTGCATTTTTTTGATGCAACACTTTATTTTTGGAAAACATCGAGTATGTATATTTAAAAGTTTATAACTCTCATTTTACGCATGCTGACGATTTGGGTGGAAATAAAGTGGTGCATTATTTACTAACCAATTCGTATATGCTGTCATCCATCGCTGCATGTGTTTTTGTTATTTTTTGCTAGCCTGATTTCAGTTACACATCTGGCATTACCTACCTATTCAAGCATCTACCTTTTTTTTTGTCCACTTTCCGTTCCCAATGCTTTGTTTTTTGTGCTAAATTCCCTTGGCAATTCGATGCAAAGGTCCTTATAATAACCTCTTGCCCATGAAAGTGTTTAATTAGTTCTTTTGCCTTCTTTTTGTTTTGTTTATTTAGTTTCACCTATTCCTGCTACCACAAACTCAGTGAAAGTTGAGGGATTTAAATTGTTTTATTGTAATTTGTATAGAGTAATAGTGGACCAGAAATTTGGAAAGGTAACTTTATTATAAGACCAGCTTTTGCCCTCGACTTTGTCCGTATGAAATTATAATATCGAAAAATCAATTCTTTGTGGCCGTAAGCAGGCCGTAGGCCCTGGTAAGCTGTGGTGGTCCAGTGGCGAGTAACCTTGCCTGCTGAGCATCGCGCCTCGTACCAATGAGTTTTGTGGAATTTATGTAAGATTTATAACACCACTGGCTTTTCGGTGAAGGAAAACATTGTGAGGAAACCTGCATGCTTCAATTACGAGGCATGTATTGTACCTACTGTCCATTTACAAGTGGCGACGGGCTCACTCCCCGTCACACTGGGCAGAGTTTTGGTACTATAGTGAAACATGGATGTTCTGAGGTTTCAGAATATCTCTGACTACCCCCTCGGGGATTATAGTCGTGAGCATATGCTTATGCAATTCTTAGTGCACCCCTAAATCCTCCGTAGAATGTATATTCCAAATTTCATGTTTCTATCTACAGGCTGTGCGTTGTCGATCAGTCAGTCAGTTAGTAAAAGTTGTTCAGTTTGATGGATAGAGTATTTGGTTTAAAGGTAATGATCCTTTTCCTTACACCCTCATCATCATTGTCTTGCCCATTTCCCATTATTTGGGGTCGGCGCAATATGTCATCCTCTTCCATTCATCTCTCTTAGCCGTCGTTTCAACACTCACTCCTTTTTTACACATATCATCCTTCACACAATCCATCCATCTTTTCTTCGGCCTCCCTCTCCTACTACAGCCATCCACATTCATACTTAACACTCGTCTCGTAACATGACATTTTCCTTACACCCTATATAACCATATAACGTCAAGCACTTTTGCTACATAAACTAGACATTGGTTTCATTGCGGGTTCCAAGACAGATAAGGGTCATCCCCCCGGCCCGCTGGACTTCATTGTCTAGTGTTGTGAATGGTCGCCGCTGTTGATCCTGGCTTACAGGAGTTACAGCGGGGCAATGTGTGGCGGGCCTATGCCCGATAAAAAATAAAAAAAACATTGGTTTCTATTTTTTTTTTTTATTTTATTTTTATTACTGATCTTGACCTCAATCCAGTCCTCAGGACAAAGATGAGGGTCGAAGATGTAGCGAGCTTACCCAGAAGAAGCTTATTCACTTGTACTTAAAAACACTTAGAAAATAGGGATTCATTTTTAAATATTTCAGAACCAAAATTAGCCAAATCGGTCAAGCCATTCTCGAGTACGTAAGTTTGACAATATTATTTTACTTTTCAGAGGTCAGAAGACTCTTTGAACACAATTCCATGTAAAGCCATTAATGTACGTAAAACAAAAACAAAAATGAACTCAAAAGCGAAAAAGTTCAAAAAGGAGAAAACCGGAAAACGCAAGACACGTAATCGTAATGACAAAAATATAAAGAAACTTTTCAATAATCTGCGTAACAATAGTTGCAGCTCTTTCGGTTCAGCCTTCAGCAACAACACTGTCATAGATTTGGAATCAAGTAATGGAATAAAACGCATAAGATCAGAAGAAAATACTTCACAAGCAAAATACAACAAACGAAGGAAAATTGATGATTCCAACAGGAGTTTCATAACCATTAACGATGATAATGAACTAAACACTCATGCTGAAGGAACACCGAAGAAGAAATCACGCGTTCAATGCTCAACACCAATACCTAATAAAGATAAAAAAGTGCTTCAAAACTTTATACCCAATGGAACAAAATATACCAACAACAATGTCTCTCAAAATCTGAACGCAGAAATAAACAATTTAACGAACACCATAAACTTAGATTCTTACGTAACAATAGATTTAACTACGGAGACTATCGCATCAAGTAGCAAAACACCTAATACAGTTGTAGACTTAGTGAATACAACGGAAAACCAAGATTGTACTGTCATTTCTGTCAGTCAAAGTAATTTGTCGATGAGCGGAGACTCTGATGTCACAGTACTAAATGAGCCCAAGGAAAAAGTTACAAAGCAGATGCGTAGATTTGCTAATGGTATCGCTATGATGGATATGTCTGAGAAAGAAAGGCTGCTCGATTTGATCACGGAGAATATTTTGGGAGGCTGCAATGTACATAGCAGGACTAGGATTAATACTGAGGTAAGATTATTTTCTATTATAAGTTTTTTTCTTTCGCCTATTTCATCCCACTGCTGTGCAAAGGCCTGCCTTTTATCCTCCATGCATTCTATGGGATCTAAGGTGTTAAGATTTTGGCCCAACTTTCCGGGTGCAATCGACAGACATGCCCGGTCCAATCCCATTTCAACTTGGCAGTTTTCTGACCAACATCGGCTATTTGTGTTTTTGGCGTATTGTGGTGTTCCTGACGCAATCTGTTCGTTTAATCCCCAATATGCAACGCTCTATCGCCCTCTATCTACCTATTATTTCTTTTGAAGTACTCTGTTGTTTTGTGTGTGTGCCTTTAATGGTGAATAAAGATTTTTCTTTCTCTGTCAAACCTTGAGTTAGGACTTCTGTAATTCCGTTAAAGACCATGTTTTAGCATCGTAGGTTAGGATAGGCAGGATACACATGTCGACGAGGCTGCATTGTGAGTGATAAAGGAAGGTCAACGTTCATCAGCTCCTTCATGGACCAGTAGCTCTTCCAGGCATTGTCTACCCGTTAGGCAACTTCTTTGTCCTGTCTGTTGTCGAAGGAGACTACTTGGCCCAAATAGACATACTCGTTGACATAATGTAATACATACATCGACCCTATCATAAGATTAAGGGTTGAACCTCATCTGGCAGCCCCGCATCGCATTTTTCCGTCGCTCCATTCTTTTCTGTCACTCAGGAACGTCATTTGCTGGAGTAAATAAGTTAGCGGGAACGCGACTGCACGCGGCAGCACCGGCAGCGCTGCGAGCTTTCTCGCTCTAGCCAATGACGTTCCTGAGCGACAGAAAAGGATAAGCGTGAAAAAATGCGATGCGGTGCTGCCAGATGAGGCTCAACCCTTATAAGACAAGCTATTTAAAGCAGTTCTGGGCATAATCCAGTGAATAGATTCTTAGATTCTTTATTATACACAAAAACATCATTATGAAAATGTCGTGATGTACAAAGGCGAGCTTAACTCTAAAAGAGTATATGTGAATATGTTTTATCATGTGATGGGTTAAAGCCGTGTAGTTCCGGTTTAGAATGGACCACGCCATTTGTTCCTGTGGGTGTTGGACGCGGTGACTAAGGGACTAGGTTCCTTGTGCAGTGTTTTTGTGGGCTATAGGCCCCAGTCACCACCTGACACGTCATTCCATCCGGAAATTCCAATGTGCTCAATGTGAGCTTTACTGCTACGGCACGCTTAAAAATGTTGTTGGAAGTTGTAGCAATGCTTCTGACCATGGCATGATTTTCCATTGCAGGCGAAGTTTTTTTACAATAGCTAATTATACAATGTGTTAATGAATAAGCACAAAACCTCATACACCCAAACTGATTTCCACAGAATAATTGCATTGAAACAATAACTTCATTATTTAATACATGCATACATTTTAAGAATCTTGTTTTGGTAGTAAGTGAATTGTAAATTGTACAAAAAAATTATTTAATATAAAAAAAAATTTACCTATGTTGAAACCTTGACAATTCGATTCTGCTCTCGATTCTAAACAAACTATTTTCTAGTTTTGCGTTTATTCATTAACATATTCTATTTGCAGAAAATCAATGTCCCTTTCTAATAAATGTATTCCTTACACAAACCTCCCAAACATTCCAGCAACTACAACCAGGCTTAGGCCCGCAACCTGCAGAAGATGCCTACATAAAAGAAGTCATCCTAGGTCAGACCGCCTCAAGAAACAGCATAGGTAGCAACATTTACAACCCAGAGCGAGACATCAAGAACAAAGCAGGGCTCAGAATGATCGTGATTGACGGTAGCAATGTAGCTATGGAGTAAGTACTGTCGTGGTTACCTTGGATGGGGATTGAGTGAGTATATAGTTATGTCACTAAGGAGGCAAAACATGTGATAGCAAAAAAGTGAGGCAAAAAATGTGTGGATATTGAGGTGAATATTGTGCGGTATTTAATATGTGATCTTCCAGCTACGTACGGTTTGTTGGCCCAATCCAATCTAAACGTTATATTCTATACCGATACGACCTTAAAGTAACAGGTTGAAAATATATTATCGGTTATTTAGGGTGATGGGTCTTAAGTATTTAGTTATGTCAATATGGAGGCAAAACCATTGATCTAGTTGAAATAGAGGTGAGTATTGCCTGATAATTAATTTGAGATCTAGCTACATACAATGTGTTGGTCCAATCCAACCTAAACGTTATATCCTATCCTATATACAGGGTGAAATTGATATCATTAGCATCCGTTTAAACTAAGAGTCTACCCATCAAACTGAACAACTTTTACTATGGGAGCAAACCAATCGGAGCAAAAAAAAAAATCAGCTGTTGCATACATTTGAGTAGAGTAGGCACTGCAATTTAATATGGAACAGCAGATTTTTTTTTTGCTCCCATAGTAAAAGTTGTTCAGTCTGATGGGTAGACTCTTTGTTTAAAAAGATGCTACTGGTATCAATTTCCCTGTAGGATACGACCTTAAAGTAACAGGTCTGTTACCTAGGATGATGGGGATTGAGTGAGTATATAGTTATATCACTACGGAGGCAAAACCCGTGATGTAGTGGAAATAGAGGTGGATGGTGAAAATTGTGCGGTAATTAATTTGTGATCTTTCAGCTACATACGGTTTTTTGACCCAATCCAACCTAAACGTTATATCCTACAAAGTAACAGGTTAAAAATATCGGTTACCTTGGATGATGGGTCTTGAGTATTTTACTGTTATGTCACTACGGAGGCAAATCCCGTGATGTAGTGGAATTAGAGATGAATATTACGTGGTAATAAATTTGAGATGTTCAAGCTACATATGATTATTTGGTCCAATCCAACCTACATATTATATCCTAGACCAAACCGTATCATATCAGGTAATCAGGGTAATAATACTTCACCACCCAAACCAAAGAGTATATTAGAAAAAAGAACCCACTCGTGGCAACATTATGCATCCACCTTATATCAAATTGAAGGCTAGCTAGCGCCATCTATTTTTCACTGACAATAATTCAACCTATACTATACATACCTACTTATATCTACTCATACCGATGCATATTATTGTTTTGAATGCTAGATTTCGTTCAATCCCGCACCGATCGAGTGAAATTCCAGTATCTTTACTATTCCTGTAATCTAAACATTGGTAAGAGAAAAACAGAAACTCCAGAACATCACTAAATCGGCACGAAATTGAACGAAAACTACAAACAATTCGCGCATTACGCAAGATACGTAGCCATTTTGTGAATCTGTCATCTGTCAATTAGACATTGACATAGACAATAAAATATCTTTTTTCATAGTTCTGCGAAGTAGTTAATAGATGGCAGCACATTCTATGCAAACTGAATCTGAAAAAGCCACCAAAAGGCGACTGTCCTCCGCCTGACCCAAACCTACCTGGATCCAAACCGACATAGTTGAACTGATCTGGTTTTAAGTTTTTAACAACCTATTTGGTTTTGAACACCCTGGTTCAACCTATCTGGTTCCGACAAACATTGTTAGACATATTTGGTTCCAATCAACCTGGTTTAACCTATCTCATTTCAACCTGATTGGTTTAAACCTCCCTGGTTCAACCTGTTTGGTTCCAATCAACCTGGTTCAAATCCAATCAAACGGTTCCAACCAACTTGGTTCAAAATATTTGGTTTTAATCAACCTGATTCAACCTATCTGATTTCAACCAACTTAGTTCAACCTTCCTGGTTAAACCTATTTGGTTCCAATCAACCTGGTTCAACCTATCTGGTTCCAATCAACTTGGTTAACTTATCTGGTTACAACCAACATAGTTCAACCTAAATGGTTTCAACCTTCCTGGTTAAACCTATTTGGTTCCAATCAACCTGGTTCAACCTATCTGGTTCCAACCAACTTGGTTCAACCTATTTGGTTCCAATCAACTTGGTTCAACGTATCTCTGGTTAAAACCAATTTGGTTCAACGTATCTCTGGTTAAAACCAACTTAGTTCAACCTCAATGGTTTCAACCTTCCTGGTTGAACCTATTTGGTTCCAATCAACCTGGTTCAACCTATCTGGTTCCAGCCAACTTGTTCAATCTACCTATTTGGTTCCAATCAACCTGGCTCAACGTATTTGGTTCCAACCAACTTGTTCAACCTACCTATTTAGTTCCAATCTACCTGGTTCAACCTATCTGCTTCCAACCAACTTGTTCAACCCACCTACCTATTCGGTTCCAATCAACCTGGTTCAACCTATTTGGTTCCAATCAACCTGGTTCAACCTATCTGGTTCCAACCAACTTGGTTCCAATCAACCTGGTTCAACCTATCTGGTTCCAACCAACTTGTTCAACCCACCTACCTATTCAGTTCCAATCAACCTGGCTCAACGTATCTGGTTCCAACCAACTTGTTCAACCTACCTATTTGGTTCCAATCTACCTGGTTCAACCTATTTGGTTCCAACCAACTTGTTCAACCCACCTACCTATTCGGTTCCAATCAACCTGGTTCAACCTATTTGGTTCCAATCAACCTGGTTCAACCTATCTGGTTCCAACCAACTTGGTTCAACCTATTTGGTTCCAATCAACCTGGTTCAACCTATCTGGTTCCAACCAACTTGTTCAATCTACCTATTTGGTTCCAATCAACCTGGCTCAACGTATCTGGTTCCAACCAACTTGTTCAACCTACCTATTTGGTTCCAATCTACCTGGGTCAACCTATCTGGTTCCAACCAACTTGTTCAACCCACCTACCTATTCGGTTCCAATCAATCTGGTTCAACCTATTTGGTTCCAATCAACCTGGTTCAACCTATCTGGTTCCAACCAACTTGGTTCAACCTATTTGGTTCCAATCAACCTGGTTCAACTTATCTGGTTCCAACCAACTTGTTCAATCTAACTATTTGGTTCCAATCAACCTGGCTCAACGTATCTGGTTCCAACCAACTTGTTCAACCTACCTATTTGGTTCCAATCTACCTGGTTCAACCTATCTGGTTCCAACCAACTTGTTCAACCCACCTACCTATTCGGTTCCAATCAACCTGGTTCAACCTATTTGGTTCCAATCAACCTGGTTCAACCTAACTGATTCCAACAAACTTAGTTCAACCTATTTGGTTCCAATCGACTTAGTTCAATGTATCTCTGGTTACAAACAACTTAGTTCAACCTATTTGGTTCCAATCAACATGTTCAACGTATCTCTGGTTACAACCAACTTAGTTCAACCTATTTGGTTCCAATCAACCTGGTTCAACCTATTTGGTTCCAATCAACCTGGTTAAACCTATTTGATTCCAAGGTTGATTTGTTCAACCTATTTGGTTCCAATCCACCTGGTTCAACCTATCTGGTTCCAACCAACTTTGTGCAAGCTATTTGGTTCCAATCAACTTGGTTCAACTAATCTGGTTACAACCAACTTAGTTCTACCTAAATGGTTTCAACCTTCCTGGTTCAACCTATTTGGTTCCAATCAACCTGGTTCAACCTATTTGGTTCCAATCAACCTGGTTCAACCTATCTGGTTTCAACTAACTTATTTAACCTACCATTTAGTCCAACCTAAATGGTTTCAACCTTCCTGGTTAAACCTATTTGGTTCCAATCAACCTTGTTCAACTTATTTGATTCCAGTCAACCTGGATTAAACTATTTGGTTCCAACCAACTTTGTTCAACCTATTTGTTTTCAACCAACTTGGTTCAACCCTTCTGCTTTTAACCAACGTTGTTTAACCTAAATGATTTCGTTGTGGTGGATTTCGATGTGGTTTTTGTAATTGTGTGACAAGAAAATATTCTGAATCATTTAAATTGGTAACATTAACCTAACCTAGGTTTGAAGCTGTCTAGATTAGGGTTGGTAAATGAATTCCGTTACTGTAGAAAGCTATTATGAATATGCTATCATTTAGACATTTTATCCAAGGGAACAGACGAGAAGAGAATAGACGTTACCATACTACAGGGCGTTAGGGTAAGGGTAAACAGTTGCATTACTTTAAGGGGTGATTGTTCCCATAATACTGACCAACTTTCCCTAGGATCCAAGCAGGAAGACAAAAAATGCCATACGATATGATGATGAACTTTCCCTGAGAAAACTACAAGAAACGCAAAAAAAAAATCGACTTTTCATTTGAAATAATCATAGAAACTCACTCCCCGTCACATTGAACAGAGTTTCGGTACTACTAGTGAAACGTGGGTGTTCTGAGGTTTTAAAATATCTCTGACTAACCCCTCGAGGAATATAGTCGCGAGCATTATGCTTATGCATGCTATGCAGATACAGATCATTTTTAAACACACAATTTTCGTGGGTGGTTCAGACAATCAAACTGAACAACTTTTACTACGTGAACAGTCATGAACAGATTGCCACGACCACTACCAGTTATAGTGTCTTTTTTGAATGTGTTAAAGATTCCCGGCAATTTTAAAACCCTATTTAGGATAGAATGACGTGCCAAGTGATACGTGGATAGCCTTACACCTACAAAAAAAAAACTAAAATTATAAACTTAAAATCGTTTATTGTTGTATATAGATGAAATAATGACAGATGAGTGTTAAAGAGAGAACATATTCGCTGCTCGTCTCAAAATATGAAACTAACGCTAACACGTCGGAATGCGATATAAACCGTCCCGCCAGGCGAGTCTTGCGACATTATTGTAAGACCTAAGAGGTAGGTCGTCAGCAACGAATGAGTATGAATGTGTATGGCTGTTTTAGGAGAGGAAGACCGAAAAAAAGATGGATGGATTGTGTAGAAGATGATATGTAAGAAAGGAGTGAGAGCTGAAATGACGGCTTAAGGTGGTTTCAGTCCATACAAAAGTTTGACGCACAAAACGCGTAGACGGAATTAATAAAAGTAATATTTTATATATGAAAAAATAGTTTAGAAAATCTAGTTGCCGCGTCACAAATAGCATATAATAGCATAGCGTTAATTATATTATAAATTGCAAATGTTATTTGTGACGCGGCATCTAGATTTTCTAAACTATTTTTCCATATATACAAAGTTACTTATATTAATACCGTCTACGCGTATTGTGCGTCAAAATTTTGTATAAAATTGACCCCTCTGCAACCACCTTAAGGAGATAAATGGGAGAAGATTACATGGCTTCGACCTAACCACAGATTTTACATAGTACGGTACAATACCTGCTGGAGTGCTATTTTTTTTAATTTCATTCATACTAATTTGTATACACGAATGATGCGTTAATTCCATAGAGTTTATGCCACTTTCGCGTACAAATTAGGATGTTTCAATTTAAAAAATACCACGCCGGAACCCCTGACTTTTTAATTATAAAAAAGCTCACCGATTGCCGTTGTGAAAATGTTGTAAGATATGTCATATTAAAGAAAAACCCAAGTTCCAAAGATCTAACTGGTCATAACCATATCTAATGATAAAAAAATGTTTTTAAAACGCTAAGGGCCTGTTTCATTACTTCTGGTTTAGTTCTTGATAGCTTATCTGATAGATCGTTTGATATACAGGGTGTAAGGAAAAGTATCATTAACCTTTAACACTTTAACTGCTGAAGCAACAAATGGGCCGCAGTGCGCACGACTCGCCCGGTGAGTCAGAATTGTTGTCCAGTTTGATCGGTAGAGTTTGTGGTTTAAAGGTTAATGATACTTTTCCTTACAACCTGTATAACGTATGAAAGATAATGTCAAACGACCTGTCAGATAAGCTATTAAGATCCTATCCAGAAGTTGTAAAACAGGTCCTAAGTATTTTTAATTTTAAGGTTACGGCTTTGTTCTTTACTGCTGTGTTCTACACATTTGTTCAATACAAATATGTAAGAGCTATGGTAAGTTGCCGTACAATGTTTTAAGACAATATGAATTTGTCTGTTCTTAAACCTTTTTAGGCGGGACTTGAGTTTTTGCATCTACATATACAACACTAGTTTTTAATTATAATACGAACAATATTTTATGGATGTATTCAGACAATGAAATTATCAACTTTCCTTAAGGAACTTTCCATAGCAAAAATGTTTGGATCTCCCATAGAAAATCGATCGTCTGATCCGCATTTTTGTATGGGAGGGCCAAAAAAAATTTCTCGTCTTTCGACCCATGTTCTTTAGGGAAAGTTGTTTAGTTTCAGTGTCTGAATGTCAGTAAAATATTGTTAGTAATTAAAAACTAGTGATGTATAATGTTATACCTTTCAACAATTTCG
Organism: Agonopterix arenella; assembly: GCA_927399405.1. Classification (NCBI taxonomy): domain Eukaryota; kingdom Metazoa; phylum Arthropoda; class Insecta; order Lepidoptera; family Depressariidae; genus Agonopterix; species Agonopterix arenella. Next base: position 629,317 of record OV656713.1, on the reverse strand, counting down.
CAAACCTTTTTCATAATACAAAAGTTTTGGGACTAAAGTAGGTATTCATAAGGTTGGCAGCACACCAGAGATGTTTGAAACTGCGTTAAGACCTCCAAATTGACTTGGGCAGCTAAAAGTGCTCAAGTCGTCGGTAAAAAGGGGGCTAGATAGGGCTAAAGAAAATTGGCATTGAAGTACCTAACCTAATCTATACTATTATAAAACTGTAACAGGAAGTTTGTCTGTACATTGAAGATATTAACAAAAAAAAAGTTACGATATGGTTTTTAGGTGTCCCTGATTCCATTTCACCAATTTTTGGATTTTTTGTCTGTCTGTTTGTTTGTGTTTGTTTGTTTGTTTGAACGAGTATCACGCAAAAACTACTGAACCGATTTTGATGAAACTTTTTTTGTTTGATAGCTTATGATCTGACTTAAAATCTGGTATATAATTTGTGCGGACGAAGTCGCGGGTTACCGCTCGTTATAAATAAAGTTGGATGTTTGATTAAAATTGGTTCATCATTTTATAAGGTTACATAAAATATTGTTGTTTTTTGTCCGCTTACAATTCATGGACTACTGAACAGATATCGATGCAGTTTATCACCTCAAGAAAATTTCAGTGTAAATGGACATACATATAGTACATATTCCTACTAATATTGTACACGTAAAAATTTGTAACAATAATGTTTTAACGTTTATGATTCTCATGCAAAAACGGCTGAATGGATTTGAATGAAATCTAACTCACAGATTGAATATTTTCAGAATTAACACATAGGACTTTTATATAGGAAAATAAAGGAAGGAAAGGAAGGAAGTATATTTGATTGATTGACTTTTTTAAAGTCAAGGCAGATGAAGTTATAATTTAATAAATAATATTTTTCCTTTGTCCTCTATTTATAATTTTACTGGGTGCTAATAAAGTCATAAGCAAAATTCTCAGCGGTGGTGCAGGTAATGAAACGGAACAGCAAAAAAAATCTGCTGTTCCATACTAAACTGCAATGCCTACTAGACACAAATGTATGAAACAGTTTTTATTGCTATTTCAGGTTTGCTCCCATAGTAAAAGTTCTAAACCAAACTGACAATTTAGCTAATGATTTTACTATCACCCAAAATAGGTTTTCGAAATCGAAAAGCGGTCGACTATTGTGTCAAAAGATTTTAAACCCATTTTCAGAAATTGACGTTAACAACAAAAATGTCTTTTTTTTTTTTTTTATTACTTATGGGTTTGCTCTTGACCTCAATCTAGTCCTCAGGACGAAGATGGGGTTGAAGATGTAGCGAGCTCACCCAGAAGAAGCCTATTCACTCGTACTTTAAAGGATTCGCATTCTGATGATGAATTTACTGTACCAAATGATTATGATACTTCTAACTTTAGTGATTAAGGCTGCCTGTCCATTGACGCGGAGATAGGCGGTGGAACGGTGAAATATTAACCAATAAGATTGCATAAAACCTTCGCTCCGAGATTTTATTCAATCTTATTGGTTAATATTTCTCAGTTTCTCCGCTCCACCGCCTATCTCCGCGTCAATGCACAGGCACCCTAATACTGAACAAATCAGCACAAATCATCATGATGTAACAAAGCCTTTCCCAGCAGTGGGAAACGATAGCCAACAAGTTGAATAAAGCAATAATTTTTATCGACTTGCTAGCTGAACCCCGCTCGTAGCAAAAGTTATTAATATTGTATTTTTTGCAGACACGGTAGAGGGAAAGTGTTTTCAGTGAAGGGGCTTCGTATTTGCATCGATTATTTCGTAAAGCGCGGTCACTCTGTCAAGGCTTTTGTACCTAGGTTCAGGTAAATATTAATTGTTTAACACACACTGAATTCTCAGCCGATTACGACTACAGCAATTGCTTTTTATTAGAAAAAGATGCGAACGTCTAAGTCATCGGCTGCAATATTATTTTCAACTTTTTTAGTCTTATTTCGTAATTTTCAGTGGTTAAATATTATTTTGACTCAGATATCACTTAAACACGCAAATCAAATGTTTCAATCGCCGATGATTTCCTGTAAACTTTTGAGGAGTTCTATTGTGTAGCTCCGAAGCGCTTCATCAGATCTTCGCCGAATTGAAATGGCATCACCTATGGAGTATACCCTTTCAAACAAAAATACTTTTTCAAATTGGTCTACAATTGACGAAGATATCGGTGAACATGCATGCTTTTTTAAGTCGGCTAAAAAAACTGATAGATCTATTTTTAACCCCCGACGTAAAAAGTGGGGTGGTATAAGTTTGACGTTTATGTCGGTCTGTCTGTGGTATCGTAGCTTTCAAACGGGTGGACCGATTTCGATGTTGGTTTTTTTAATAGAAAGCTCATTTTTGCGAGAGTGTTCTTAGCTTTGTTTCATGAAAATCGGTTCAGTAGTTTTCAGGTTACTTTAAAAATTACGAAATAACATTTAATTACCAATAAAAAAAAACCTCAACGCCAAAAACAAAAACATTTAAAAAGTGAAAAATAATTCGGTCACCTTATTTTTGATTTAAGCAATTGTATGTTTTACTTCTTAACTCAAGATCATCATTATCATCCTGGTAAACCCCACTGCTGGGTATAAGCCTCTTCATTTTCCAGAACGGTCCCACGCTATTCTCATCCATTGTTTGCCGGCTACTCTAATACTGTCATCCGACCACCTGGCTGCTGGTCTACCCACTGACCGTTCCCCCTCCCACGGCCGCCACTCTGTCACTGCCCTTGTCCATCTGCCATCATTCCGCCTGGCCAAGTGTCCCGCCCACCTCCACTTCAGAGTCGAAATCCGCTTGCCGATATCAACCACCTTCGTTCGGCGTGTGATCTCGACATTCAAAATTCGGTCCAGAAGTGTGATTCCTAGCATAGCTCTTTACATTGCCCTTTCTCAAAGATATTTTAGCTCCGTGTGGTGTCGGCTAAGAATAGCACCATCCCATTTCCTCCTGTGGGTGTCGTAAAAGGCGACTAAGGGATCTACCGGAGGATGGGCAGCAGCAATGCTGCTGCAGCATCCTCTGAGTACACACATTCAATCAGAATTCAAGAGTGGCGATTATGGCAAATCCCCCCATTTTGGGGGAGGCTTATGTCCAGCAGTGGACGTTTAATGGCTGATATGATGATGATGATGAAAGATATTTTAGGTCAATAAATGCCCAGAGTTAATGCGAACCCAGGTTGACGCAAATGGGGCTAAGTGTGTTATAAATAAAAACTAGTACAAAATGAGTGTAAATGTGACATTGCAGGTGTAAGTTCGGTAAGAGCAGCGAGCCGCGGCTGCTGGACGAGATGGAGCGCCGCGGCCTCGTCGTGTACACCCCCTCGCGCGAGATACAGGGCCGCACCGTCGCCGCCTACGACGACAGGTATACCGTCTCAACCTCAACACACCCTACACCTACACCTACACCTACAGTGATACGGCGCGGATGCTACAGTTACTAATGAAAAGAACAATGGCGAAATAATTGTTAGATATGATAATAATTTATTCACTTCTCAAGTAATTCGTGTACATAAGATAATTCGGTATTTAAAGTAAAACTTAAGCTATGCTGATTCGAAAACCATTTCGAGATTTTATATTTAGAAACCTTATTTTCTTATTTAAATCTATTAAAATTGTAAGATGGTGGATATTTTAACAAAAATACAAAAAATACTTGACATTCATTCGACCTCTATATGACGTCATATCAGAGGCTGATTGAGCTTAAATCCTTTGGTTAAAAAAAACAAACGTCATAGGGTTGTCAGATTCGAAATTTTACCGCGTTTATAGGGAAAAATAAATACATAAAATCGTAGGAATAAAAGGATGAAAGTGGAGAATTTCGAGTGTTTTCTTAATCAATTTATCTTTATCATCGTACAAACAACATAACTAAGGTGTTCTGTTGTTTCTAGTTTGACTGACTATCATAGTACATACCTGTGCCTCTGTGATGTGGGTAAGCAAAATGATGTCTATGGTGTTGTGGAGATTTGGGGAGATAGTCAAAACGTATCATTTTGGGGGATTTATTCACACATTCTAACAGATCCAATCGGCAGCGTCATGCCGATTGAACGATAAGAAGCATGGTGTATGGCCAGCATAAAGCGATCTGTGAAAACCTCGGAGCTATCCTGGACTAATTAGTTCATAAATTCAAACTCTAAAATTTTGTTCATGCACAGACAGAAAACAATTAAGGTCGATTAAAAGTTTGGGAGTTCGCTTTTTTTCTTTTGGATATTTTATTTAACAAACTTACAAATCCATCTCGTATTTGGAACCATTTTTTTTTGTTTAATGGCTTTTGGAAAATCCGTCATTCAATCCATCATCATCAGCATTATCTCAGCCCATGGACGTCCACTGCTGCACATAGGCCTCCCCCAAGGATCGCCATAACGACCGGTCCTGCGCTGCCCTCGTCCAACGGGTTCCCACCGCCTTTACCGGGTCGTCGTTCCGCCTTGTGGGGGCTCACTACCTACCCACGTTGTGCTTTCCGGTACGCGGTCGTCATTCGAGAACTTTTCGGCTCCATCGGCCATCGGTTCTGCGAGCAATGTGCCCAGCCCACTGCCACTTTAGTTTGGGCTATGTCAGCTACTCTGCTACTACAGCTACTTTCAATCCATAAATGTTTTGAAAACGAGGGTGAAGTTTATGAAATAAGATCCTGGCTTAATGTGTGCACTGTTCGTTCGTCCTCTAACGCGCGCGCGCTGTGAGTGCACCAACAGCGTGCATATGAATAGATAATAATGGAAAGCGAAACTATGGTTAAACCAACACGAACACGAGATTGGTAGAATATCTTTCTTGTTTTATTATTACTGATGGGTTTGCTCTTGACCTCAATCCAGTCCACAGGACTTGGGGTCGAAGATGTAGCGAGCTTACCTAGAAGAAGCCTATTCACTCGTACTTTAAAGGAATTCGGGTTGTAAGCGCTCGGAAATAGGTACTGACGCAGGCAGGGCATTCCACTTGGCTATACGCATTATAAAATATTCCGAAAGGCGCTTAGTGCGAATATGTGGGATGTCAACCAAGTAAGGGTGATATCCCACGGTGGTATCTTGACATTTCTAGGCGTATGTAGTTTCGTTTCTGTTCGCTGTGTGCACGACACTACCGCCACACTAGCGCGGCGTACTACCAGAACTTTGTCGGACAGCCGTGAATTATCTACACTATTATACTGTAATAGTCTGAGTTTGTTCGAGGATTCTACCAAAACTACTGGACCGATTTTGATAAAACTTTTTGTATTTAAAAGCATATTATTAGTAGACGGGAGCGGATGCGGATGAAGCCACGGACAAAATAGAATTTGTATCGGAATTTATATTCAAACTTTTACCTCACTTTAAATTTTAAACCCTTTGGGGGTTGAAATGCGACAAACCGTTTTTAAGTGGGCATCTATATGCTAATAGAAACTTCCATGCCCAATTTTAAGTTTTCAGTCTTTACAGTTTTGAAGATTTCGTGCTGAGTTAGTGTGTGGATTTACATAGATTCAAGCATATATTTACACAGTTTGTCCAAGAAAAGTACAAATTTCTGCCAACCCGGGCGCTGCGATCGATTTGACAGCTCCCTTCATCTATTTTATATCTTACGAGCGTTAACCCGCGACTTTGTCCGCACACAATTATATACCAAATTTTAAGTCAGCTCATTAGCTATCAAACAAAAAAAGTTTCATCAAAATCGGTTCAGTAGTTTTTGCGTGATGCTCGATCAAACAAACAAACACACAAACAAACAGATAGACAAAAAATCCAAAAATTGGTGATATGTAATCAGGGATCTAAAAACCATATCGTATCTTTTTTTCGTCTTATCGTATTTTGAATGTACAGACAAACTTCCTGTTACAGTTTTATAATAGTTTAGATAAAACCGCCATAACAAGTTTATTTTACTTAAGAGTTCGTCCATCCCATGGTTGTCTGGAAGAAATCGCTTTTAGTGTTAAGACGTTACGGTCTTTTTATTCGTTTTTGTTACTGTATATTTTTGGTGTGCAAATAAAGAATATTTCAAATCAAATCAAATCAAATATACTTTATTTTACACCAAAACATAAACAGTAATATTTATGTTATGTTATGTTACTTCGCACATGCCTATTGTACTATTATTATCTACGAGCGTTAACCCGCGACTTCGTCCGCACAAATTACATACCAGATTTAAAGTCAGATCATAAGCTATCAAACAAAAAAAGTTTCATCAAAATCGGTTCAGTAGTTTTTGCGTGATACTCGTTCAAACAAACAAACAAACACCCAAACAAACACACAAACAAACAGAAAGACAAAAAATACAAAAATTGGTGAAATGGAATCAGGGACACCTAAAAACCATATCGTAACTTTTTTTTTGTTAATATCTTCAATGTTCAGACAAACTTCCTGTTACAGTTTTATAATAGTATAGATTCGTATCTCTAAAACTGGCCCAGTGCCGTGTTGAGGTCCAACGAGCCACAATATAACGTTACGTGTTTATTGTGTAATAAATACATTTTTAATTTATAGCCCAGTCATTTTACGGAGTTTTGTTAGGAGAGGTGGGAAGTAATTATTAATTGGACTTTTAAACTATAACCGGCACCATTTAATGACAAAAAGACTACCTGAAAAAATATTTAAAAAAAAAACGCTACGCAACATAGAAATCAAAATAATGAGTCCCAAGAAGGCTTTTAAATTAATAATATTAATACCAATGCACTCATTTGAACTAGATTTAACAATATAAATTATTTTTGAGCAATAAAATAAGCATAGAAATTTAAAAATCCGGTTTTTATTAGAAAATATGAATGTATTTTTCTAAATAGACAAAAATATTTACACCATGCTTGAAGTATGTATAATGGTAATGCCTTAAATATGTGCAAAAAAAAATTACTATCATGTTTTTTAATTTGGAACTGTTGCTGACGGAATTTTTTTTTTAATTTTGGTACATTTCTAAGCTCGAATTGGCTCGTCATTTGTCCTTGTCAAACCGTAACGTCCCGGCTCAAACCGTAAAATGACTGGGCTATTAATTTAATTTATATGCAGTGTGGCCGCTTGTGTCAAGCTTTGATTCTTTAGCGATATTTTATGTATTTTCTACTCCTAATTTCAGGTACATTGTACAATGCGCAGCGGAATTCGATGGCATCATAGTGTCAGGTGATAACTACAGAGACTTGCTTCTAGAGAACCCTCGATGGCGCAGTGTTATTGAAACTAGAGTGTTACCCTTCACGTGGGTCGAGGACATGATTATGTTCCCGAGGGACCCCATGGGCAGGAGCGGACCCACCTTAGAACAGTTCCTAAGACACCCCTCGCTACAGCAAAATTAATAAACGCGTTTTTTTTTATCATTAAAAATTGTAAATCCGCCTATGGTAATTAGGAGAGAAAATTTATGGTAGACCTTTTTTTTTAGAGAAAAATTTAATTTGTTTTTTTATTTTGAGTGGAATTTTTAATTTCGCCTTTTCGATGTCTAAATTGATTGGAATGAACGTCAGAACGTGTTCTGATGGAAGTAAAATTTCGTTCATTATGTTTTTATATTTAACGGATTTTCTTTAAGATGTAATAGGATTTTTGAGCGTAGGCGTCGTCGGTACGATATCATTGCGATATTTCTGAAATCTATCGTGGCGACGTCACAGCTATAACGCTCAGCAAAAATCGCGATAGGTCGCTAAATTTACTTTTAGCATCGTTATAAATACATTTTCTAAAGGTTCCATTTATACTAGGGATGCAACGATTACGAAGCGGTGAATCGTTTTGCATCTGTAATCGTAATAATCAAGGTTAATAACGATACGTTAGTAAGAATCGTACGATTATCAAATCGAATTAAAAAAGTCAATCAGTTGACAAATACCAGGACTGCGATTTTTGAATCTCATACGTTGAACACAGCAGTTGAAAATGTATGGAGATACGCATCTTCCTACTGCTGATTTGACTTTCAAAACTCGCACTCTTGGAGTATGATTTTTGAAAGTCAGATCAGCAATAAGAAAGATGCATCTCCATAGTAATTTTGACATTTTCAACTGCTGAACTCAGCGAATAAGATTCAAAAATCGCTCTCCAGACCTGAATCCAGAGTCAAAAAACAGAGTCATAAAACAAACTTAAAAAATTCTGATCTTTTGCTGCCGCTTCAAGTCGTTTTGAGCTATTTGAGCTAAACTTGGATTTTTTTTTAGATTTAGTCTCTAATTTTGTATGCTCGTATAGTTCCCCACTTAGCTCTTAGCCAAATTTAACTGATTCCCATGATTCTATCTTCAGTGTGAAGTAAGGAATGCTTTTTCTTTCGAGTAACATCTCTTTTACATTTTGAATATGTGAAAAATATTAATCCTGGCCATGTGTGCTTTTGACTCCGACCTCAAATTAGTAGAAAAAGCAACTAAGATCATGTAATTTTTCTAAATATTTTTTTTATAATTAAACTTTCATTGGAATGAGGAGAAACACTATGAAAACTCATTCTGAGGATAATCTCAACATTTTTTTTTAAATAATCGTAATCGAAATGGCCGAATCGTTGCATCCCTAATTTATACCTATGTACATTTATACCTACATTCATACTATTATAAGTTTTCAAATATTATTGATTTTTAAACATGTTACAGCCATGTTGTGCTATTTCGAATCAAATTAAAGACTTATTTATATTAAAAGTTTTGACTGATAGTCATAACTAGAATTAAAATATTTGTATAAATAAATAATAACGAATGTTTTTTATTAATTTTATTTAAATTGTAATTAAAATATCGATATATTCGATCCCACATTAAGTTTTTAATTTTGGAAAGGACTCCATACAACATTTTCTGTATCGGGATATTTAATTTTTTTTGTTGTTGCTGAAGTTAAAGTATTTTTCAAAATATAAAATGATTGTATCGTTTCTTCAAAAAATTATAGTGTTTTCATACAAAATGCTGCGTGTCGGGCGGTTTATTAAGTATGTCAATACTTTAACCAGAATTTGCGTATTTATAAAATATTTTTTAACATTTTAACAATGGGTGGAGATATTATAGTGGATAAAGATGTGGGTAATATTACCTGCACTATTTAGTGTTTTCTTACAAAATGCTGCACGTCGGGCGGTTTATTAAGTAGTTATATATGTTTTTTTAACAATGGGATGTGCGTTATGGGGATAAAATTGCAGAATCTTTCTGTACCTAGTTAATAAAAAAAAGAGCCAAAGATTCCCATAAAAATTAGTTTTGGTTTACTTTGGCTTTGGCATTGTATTTAAGTTTTATTTATTATAAGCTCTTTTCTGCCATTCATGTTTTTTTTAGGAGCAATCATTCCATTTTGGAAAAATTTAGCATTTTTAAATGTTGAAAAAATACTCTATTATACCTAGGATATCGGTTAATAATTTGATTTCACATTATTACAGTATAATTTTCTAAAATATTATAATTTAGTAAAGGATAAATTGTGTTAGTAATTTTTCTTTGAATTATTGTTTTAGTATGTATTTCTCGTGAGTTACCCTATTCTATGCAAAAAAAAAGATAAGTTAATTGTTATTTCTTGTAAAATTTTATTGTCAACGACATAATAAAAGTGATTTTTGTAAAATGCATCTCTTTTGTTTCTTCTTTTGTACAGGGTGTCCCGTAAACCGACGTTAACCCGGTGAATGCTGATAGGTTAGGTCATGACTAAGCAGAATATCGAAATTTGGCTTTAGTAAAAGTGTCTTAGTTTTTCGAGATATTGACAGTTTTAACACAGATACTGCATAGAACATTTTGTAGCAGTTGCACTCAAAATAGTGACTAAGGTAAAGAGTTTCACGAATTCTCGAAAATATATCCATATCTCGAAAACTAAGAACCTTTTCCTAAAGTAAAATGACAGATTGATTGATTGTCTTTTTTTTATTTTTTTTTAGTATATTCTGGTCAGGCATGAACTAACCTATCAGCATCCACCGGGTTGACGTCGGTTTACGGGAAACTCTGTATAATTATTGTTTTTTTTAATCTGAGAGTTTTAAACACGCTCGCTCCATCAATGGCTTTTTAGTGAAGCAAAACATCATGGACCGGGTCCCCAGACGCTTTGAACGCTGTCATATTCAGTAGGCCTACCGTGAGTTTACACTGTAGTAAACTACAGTAAAACTAATAAAGTAAACTACAGTTTTTGTATTGAATTTCGTACAGCGGTCTACTTCCAAGTGGTCACGTTGAGAACTAATTCTGTCTTACAAAATTGGCGCCGCAACTACAGGTAATAACGTACAGTGAAATCTCATCTCATAGTAGACCTACAGGGCGTAAATTGGAGGAATTACGCTACGGCTACTTCACGTTCACGCTACGGACACCGTTTTGACAAGCGCTGCTTTTATTCGCGCCACGCCATGCTAGTTCATCGCGTTCCGAACCCGGCCTCGGAATATTCCTAACGTTACAAATAGCTAGGGGATCATGAGAGATTACTTAAAAAGTATCTGAGAAGTTTCAGATAGGAGCCCCGGGCACAGGAGGGCGTTTTCAGATAAATTTCAAAACAAAAACCTGATGTCCAGCGCCTGTGATTTTCATGCCATGGTATGGGCACAGGTATTATACAATACAAGTATGGGGTTTGACGCGTAGTTACAAATCTGACAAACAAATTGTAAACTCACTAAATCTAATGACTCCGAATTCCGAAACTAAGATTTGGACCAGGAATGCGATTTTTGAAATCTTTCTACTGCTAATTTGACTTTCAAAAATCACAATCCAGGAGTGAGATTTTTGAAAGTCAAATCAGTAGTAGAAAGATGCATATCTCCATAGTAATTTTGACATTTTCAACTGCTGAGCTCAGCGAATGAGATTCACAAAAATCGCACTCCAGTTGTAACGGACATTCAGGGCGAATGAAAGTGATTTCCCGTAATAGTGCTACATGTTCTGATAATCAATATCTGAGAGGGACGCTAAGCTTCATTCGCCCTGAACACCGCGTTAAAACGGTCCATTTTCGGACTCGTCAGATTTAGTGAAAGCCCACAATTTGTTGCTATGATTTACATTTAAATGTCATTACGTGTCAAGCCTCATGATGATGGCATGAAAATCACTGGCGCTGGATATCAGGTTTAGGTTTTGAAATTTTTCGTAGTATGAAATTCACCTGAAAACGAATTATCTGAGAACTTTTCGGTAATCAATCATGACCCCTTGCCCCTCAGCTATTAATGTACGCCCTGCATATGACAGCCGTTCAAGTCTTCTGGGCACCTGGTCCATCATGCTTCAATTTCAAGTCGCATGGAGATGTCAGAAATTCTAGATACTTGAACATTAATTCAGTATCCATAACGTAGTTTCTGTAAATCCGTGGTTCTCGATACAGCTCTCCGGGGGTAGTTGGTACTTGGCTAGTAGTTTGATGTGCTTCCTTCTCTTCTCTGTCAGTCCATGCCTTCCAGGGTCTCCTATTAACACCTGTTAAGATAATTATAATAAGTATAATATTCGCGGAACTAGTTACTACTGCTATGCGTACCTTACCTACTAGGTTTGAAATGATTTCGATTCTGAAAATTTCGAGATTCTACTAAGTATAAACAAATAAGGCCTGGTATAATGATGTCTCATCTGCCATACAGCCCATGATAGCCCTTAGTATAGGTACCTTACCTACCTCTACACTGGAGTGCGATTTTTGAATCTCATTCGCTGAGCTCAGCAATTGAAAATGTCAAAATTACTATGGAGATATGCATCTTTCTACTGCTGATTTGACATTAAAAAATCATTCTCCAGGAGTGCGATTTTCGAAGGTCAGTGCAGCTGAAGAAAGATGCGTACATTTTCAACTACTGAGTTCAACGTATGAGATTCAAAAATCGCACTCCTAGTCAATTTAAAAATAGGTACTTAATAGGTACTTTATTTACTTAGTTTCTATTGAAAAATTTGTATAATATAAGTATGTAAGTATTATAATAGGTTCTATCGGGGACTTTTCCGCCTGATCACTTTAAAATAATTTAGCGCATAATTTAGTATATTATAAGGTCTAACAAAATTAGCTGAAACTATTTTAAGGGGATGATCAGGCCATCAAACTGAACAACTTTCTCTATGGGACCAATGTCGAAATCGCGAAAAAAAATCTGATATCCCATACAAAATTGCAAACATAACTCTACTCAAATGTATGGGACAGCTAATTTTTTTTCGCGGTTTCGTTATTGGTCCCATAGAGAAAGTTGTTCAGTTTGATGGTCTGATCATCCTTTTAAAATAGTTTCAGCTAATTTTGTTAGACCTTATATAGAAACTATTCATTGGTCTATTCATCAATAGGGCGGGGCTAGACAGCGCTTTTACATTTTAGTATGCAAGCAAAAAATGAGCCTAGTGGTGGACAGGCGGAAAAGTCAGCGATAGTATCTACATACCTACTAGGTATGCCTAGGTAGAAATAATGCTAAAAAGAAAAAGTGCAAGCAAGCGTTTGTGATCAGAGGCCTGTTATCTCGTTCATTCGCGCGCAAATAGAGTGCGAAGGGGCGATAAAGTTATCTCACGCTGCCATACTACGGCCGCAGGTAGTTAGGTACTTACTGTTTTCCCATTTGAAGCTAACGTTTGCAGCCATTCGAAAAGAAAATTAGCAAATTCTTCATCATAAAACATATCGCCGATTAAAATCGTATCGAATTGATCTAACTTTGAACCAATTAAATTTTCCATATTCGTTTCTATGCTAACGTTATTAATTTCTGCGTTTATTTGAGTAGCTGCGACGGCATCTGTAATGTAAAAGGTAATTTCGTCAGGTAACTCAACAGGGGATGTAGCTCAGTGGTAGAGCGTTCGCTTTGCATGTGAAAGGCCCCGGGTTCGATCCCCGGCATCTCCAACTTTTGCTGTTTTTATTGCAGGTATTTGTATAGTTTTGCTATGGGTATTTTAAAATCAACGGAGACCTTTGTATGGTGTGTTAAATAATAGTTCAATGGGTGGAATTCAGCAAATAAAATACCCACTCACAAGCATCGATGTCATTGGCAAGTACATGTTTTGCCTTCATCTTGGCGGCTGCAATGGCTCCCGCTCCACAACCGCATCCTATGTCAACCACACGATGATTTTTCATTATTTCTCCGTTATCGAGAATGTACCTGAAAATCAAAACTGAATTGAATTGAACAATTTTAAAAATGTTTTTCAATTTATTGTGTTTGGTTAAAATGCCATCTACCGGATGACTTAGTAACTATAACAAATTTTAATTTGGAGTTTTTAATGAATGCAACAATAGATGGCAGTGCAAGACGATAATTTCATTTAAAAAGTTCAAGAGTAGACGTACTAAAATAGAATATAATAATATATTTATTAATAACTTATTCTGCATTTGTTTTAAATTAATAAAAATTATTTATTAAAAAACTTCATTAAATTTTTTAATTAATATTAAGTAATAAAAAATTACCAAGACCTAGAACCAGTTTAGCGCCATCTATATACAATTTTAATAACTAGGACAGCATCAAAAGTTGTTCAATGCCACATAGCTATAGCCGTCCACAATAGATGGCAGCGCTTACGTCTCATTTAAAATATTCAATGAGGCAGTTTCTATCAAGAACATTGTATTTCTATATGGTAGGTAGGTACCTACCTACTTACTGTCAAAGTACTTAATTAATCTTTCGTACAACTCAATTTCTAAGTAATCAATACCTATGTATACCTTACCTATAGGTAATTAGGTACTTAATTACAGTTCGTAAAAACCCAACCAAATGTTCTAGGAAGCACTTCAAAATTCGCACGGCTGTTCTAACAAGCAATTATCAAGTAAGTAGTTACCTACCTAAGGAAGCTAACTATTGAAAATACTCGTTAATATAAAATTAGATTTGCTAACAACACCTTCCTTGAAATTCATGAATGGAGCCATACAGTTCACGAAAAGATTTGTGGAATTGGAATAGTTAGGAAGAACTTTTTGGAAATTGAGTGGAGATTTTAGGTGAGGCATGAAGCAAATAAAGGACATTTTATGCATGATTCTACGTTAAGACATTAAGTACGTAGGTAAGTACTTAATCATTTGGTACTGATTATAAGACGTAGAAAAAGGTGGACGATCTCGATAGCTTCCTAAAGAACTGGCCTAGCGAAGCGCAAAAACGGGACGCATGGTGAGGACCGGGAGGCCTTTGCCCAACAATGTGGTGCGATTTTTAAAACTCATTCGATGAGCTCAGCAGTGCGATTTTTGAAAGTCAAATCAGCAGTAGAAAGATTCGTATCTCATACATTTTCAACTGCTGAGTTCAACAAATGAGATTCAAAAATCGCACTCCAGATCACATATTTCATAACAATTACATGAGATCTGAGACCTTTCTTACTTTCCTGCCCTCGGTGTGTAATCTACTATTGTACAATGCCCTTGTTATACACATTTTTTTGTAATTCATAATGGGTTTGAGCTTGGTTTCATCTCACCTGATGGGAAGTGTAGATGAAGCCGAAGATCTAGCGCGCTCACCCAGAAAAAGCCTATTAACTCTTCTTTTAAAAATATCCTGATTTTGTATTTACTTGGAAACACAGACGCAGGGAGTGAGCTCCAAACCTCACCGGTTCTCATTATAAATTAGATGCGAACCTTCTGCGAAATCTAGATATCTAATAGCCTAAGCATTACTGACTGACTATACGACAGAATATAGTAGCTATTCAAGTAGGTTGAACTGCGTTTTTTGTCATCCATCAATGATTCCTAAATTGCACGACAAAAATATTGCGCGCAAAAGCATGAGAGATAAAAAGATAAGATAATAATGTCACTTTGGTATGCATTTTACCTACCTGAATTGTTATCTTTTACAGGAAAACGTGGTATGATAAAATTCATTTTGATGATGATACATGAATGAGCATTACCAAAGAAAAATAAAAAAAGCACCTCGTCTCGCCATGTTGCAGAAAATCATTGCAACAAAACCTAGACCTACTCCTACCTGCAGTACTACTAGAAGTGGTTAAATCGTCCCGGCAGTACTACGATCACAAATTTTTGTATAGGTATACCATCTTCTTCTTCTTCTTGGGCTATTCGGACCCTGGAGACTGCAGCCTTGAGGTTCGCCACATACATACGGAATAAACCTGTTTCGGAATTCGATTCCGGATGGGGAGTGTTGCCGCTTTCAGAGATAGAATAGAGGGATAGATATTGTTTGTTTTGTTTTAATAAATACCTAAAAGTACAATTGTCATTAATTTGGCATTTTATTCATTTTGATTTTAAACATTTTTTAAACAGCAATCTAAGTAATTTTTGTAACCATAGTTGACCACACTGAATCCTGAACCAGGATTCCGGATCGCCATTCCGTATGTATGTGGCGGACGTAAGGTTGTGTTCACATCCAAGCACGTATCCAGACTGGATACGTGCCTGTCCACATCGAACCATTCACACAGGTTTTTAAGCCAGGACGTCCTTCTTCTACCAGGCATTCGTCTTCCCAAAATTTTCCCCTGCATAATAATCTGCAGAAGTTGGTATTTTTCACTGCTCATGAAGTTATAGTTTTTAGGACTTCTACTCTCTTGTTCATCCTCTGCAGGACCACTTCGTTGCTAATTACTGTACCATGCTAATAGGTATAAGTACTATACAGTAGATCAAAATTGTACCACCCCTAAAGCAGTAGGAAGGGGCATTGTGCAAGACGGGCCCGGTAGCATAGTTCTGTAGTGAACCTGCCTGCTATGCCGAGGGTCGCGGGTTCGAATCCCGTAAGGGACAAATATTTATATGATGAATATGAATATTTGTACCAGAGTCATGGATATTTGTATCTACAGGGTGAAATTGATATCATTAGCATCCTTTTAAACTAAGAGTCTTCCCATCAAACTGAACAACTTTTACTATGGGAGCAAACCGATCGGAGCACTGCTGTTCGATAGACAGGTTCCATACTTATTAACTGCAATCTCGGCACGCGAGTTTGCGACTCAAATGTATGCAACAGCTGATTTTTTTTACTCCCATCGGTTGCTGCCATAGTATGAGTTGTTCAGTTCGATGGGTAGTTGTGTTTCTCCTATCATCATTTTCAATTCAATTCAATTATTTATTGCCATAAATTACATGTAGTCAGTATAAATATACAGAATAGGTACAAGGATGGTAACAGTACAGAATGTTCAATGTAATTTTACCCTAGGGTGTAGCACACTAGCAATTAAGTACAATATACTTTAATGATAAATTTATAATTATACAACATGAAATTACCCAATTAATTAATTTGATTTTTGTGAAAAAAAATAAATAATAAATAAAACATTATGTCAAGTTAGTGTTAGATGTCAACAATTTTAAAATATGAAATTAACAGCAACACACGATACTACATAATACAATTATTCTAAACCTACAAATATTGTCAATCAATTACTGACTATGATTATTTATAAAAGTCCATAAATTCTAGCAAGCTATAAGGACACATATTAAGTAAAACAGATTTCAGTTTCGCAAAAAATTTCCTATCTCCAAGGGCTTTTACATCGGTAGGCAATTTATTGTACACTAAAACAGCATTGTAAATAGCAGTTCGTTCGTATGCAGTCGTTCTACAGTGCGGAACTTGCAGCTGAGGCATTCATAATTCATAATATCCATCATCATCATCAGCCTATAAATGTCCCTCTGCAGGGCACAGGCCTACCCTCAGGGAGGGTGTATGGGCATTAGTCCACCACGCGTGCCCAATGCGCATTGGTAGACTTCACATACGCATCAGAATTTCTTCTTCAGCGTATGCAGGTTTCCTCACGATGTTTTCCTTCACCGTTTGAGAGCAGTCGGTATTACATACATAAGTTAGAAAAACTCATAGGTACATGGCATGTTGTCCGTGCGGATTCGAACCCGGACCCCCATTATTGGGTGTCCGTACCTCTCCGCAACGCGCCACCGACGCTCATAATATCCATTGAGTGAAAATGTTTAACTACTAAAATTGCCAAGTATCTTCAAGACAAACGTAATTAATGTAAGTATTATCTTTCTCCAGATTATTGTAGGCGTCGTGGGCTCGTTCCTGGAACGCAACGAAAAAGTAAAGAGGGTTGAAATGAAGAATATTTCGCTGAAACAGAGGATGTTCTCAGAATTAGCTAGGTTTCTAGGAACCGAGAGCGCCGTTGTGTCTGATAGGTACTGGGAACCGAACGAGAGTGGGTGGGAATGGAAAGCTGAATTTATTTGTATGATACTGGAAACTCTAGAATTCAGGGGTTGCGAACCAATGGCACGCGATACAATATAAGGTCTAACAAAATCAGCTGAAACCATTTTAAGGGGATGATCAGACCATCAAACTGAACAACTTTCTCTATGGGACCAATATCGAAATCGCGAAAAAAAAATTGATGTCCCATACAAAACTGCAAACACAACTTGACTCAAATGTATGGGGCAGCAGATTTTCTTTTCCAGATTTCAATATTGGTCCCATACATTTGAGTCGAGTTATGATTTGCAGTTTTATATGGGACAGCAGATTTTTTTTTCGCGATTTCGATATTTGTCCCATAGAGAAAGTGGTTCAGTTTTATGGTCAGATCATCCCCTTAAAATAGTTTCACCTAATTTATTTAGACCTTATAAATAGATAATAAAAAAAACTTTTTTTTCAGTGAATTGTTCTATTCTATTTTTATTAAATGGCGTTTCCTTAAAGATTTCGCCAGTATCAAGTGTTGAAGATATTATTATAATTTAAGTTAACGTTCATTGTACGGTAATTGATATGGCGATCTCAAAGCCCTGTTTTTATACAAAAACACACACCCGAAACCGCCATAAAATGGCGGAGCCGCGTGGCTATCTAAATCGCGAGCCGAACGAAAGACGTCTACTCGAGAGACCTCTAGCCACGCGACTCCAGTGAATGTTATTTCTGAAATAGATTGGCAAAGCGCAATATTTTAAGGGGATGATGAGACGGTTTAGATTAGAAAGATGAATATTAAGGAGATGATAAGAGTAATGATTCGGAAAATCAAGAATTTGTATCCTACCTCCATCTTTGGATGATCATAGGATCATACTTTAAAATGTATGGAATACTTGGTATTTTTTCGAGATTTCGATGTTAGTAAAACGTTGTTTTTATTTAATTTAATTTAGCATCAACATTTTACATAGAGGTAGAGGTAGGCCAGGCCTACTTAGGTATAATTTAAATAGTTAGTTGCATACTGAAAAACCATCTAAGGCTAAAAGTGAATAAAGTTACAACTGCAACATCTAAAAGGATAGGTTAGTAGTTGTACCAAAGTTTCTGATCGCCCCTAAACGGATTGCTGTCGTGAGTTCATGTCAGGGTTCTACAGGGTGTTAGGGTAAACAGTTGCATACTTTTACCTCCTGCGTACATTTGTACTTCTCTTAGGACATAAGAAATAATAAAATCTATTGTTGGTGTTTTGGTTGGCGAGTAAAACACTAACAATAGATATTATTATTTCTTATGTCCTACGAGAAGTACAGATGTTCGCAGGAGGTTAAGGTTATTGTACCCAATCCACCATACTGAACAACTTTCCCTAAGAAACGATTTTTTTTTGACTTTCCATACTAAATGCGATCAGCTAATCATACGTTTGTTGGAAAAGTTGAAATGTCGAATTTATTTTGCGAATTTCCTATTGGTTTCTCACGGAAAGTTGTTCATTTATGATGGGTAGGTACAATAACCCCTTAAAGTCATCAACTGTTTACCCTAACTCCCATTTTCTCCTTACTTAATAGTTTCCACGGAAATAATCAAGCGTTCCAACAAGATATTCGATAAAGCAAACATCGTGAATACGAAGGCTTTTCAACCCTGAAACCGCCCGCCAATTAATTGTTTCAAGGTCCTATCCTATGAGTAACACGGTCAAGGTCACAGTTCAAGGTTACATCGACCGATGACCGAGTGACCTTGGCAACAGCTACCTGCACCTTTTGAAGTCATCTTTGTTATGTAAAATACTGAACCTTATGAAGTCATCTTTGTTATGTAAAATATTGACAATGTAGCGATTTAGACGGCCCGGTAGTTCAGTCGATAGTGAACCTGCCTGCTGTGCCGATGGTCGCGGGTTCGAATCCCGTAAGGGGCAAATATTTGTATGATGAATATGAATATTTGTACCCGAGTCATGGATGCTTGTATCTATTTATGTATTCTATATCGTTGTCTAGTCATCATAACACAAGTTCAGGCTAGCTTCTGGTACTTTAAAATGTGACTAGATAATTTGTGTGACAATGTCCAAGATATTTATTTTATTTATTTGCTCACGATTTGCTGTGATTTTTTTTCATCAAACTCGAATTGATGTCTGTCGTTCTACAGGCTGTTAGGGCGAGGGTAAACAGTTGCATTACTTTAGGGGTGACTGTACCCAAGATACTGATCAACTTTTTTCAGGAAACCTAGAGAAAATTCGCAAAACATTTTTTCGACTTTTCATACAAACCAGAGAGTGTTATAATTACTACAAACGTTCGATCAGCTGATTGTAATTAGTATGGAAAGTGTACATTTATTTTGAGAATTTTCTTTATAGCTTTCTATGGGAAAGTTGATCAGTATCATGGGTGCAACTGTTTACCCTACAGATCACAAGTTTACCCTAACACCATGTAGTCTATGGTATATAAGGTCTAACAAAATTAGGTGAAACAATTTTAAGGGGATGATCAGACCATCAAACTGAACAACTTTCTCTATGAGACCAATATGGAAATCACGAAAAAAAAATCTGTTGCTCCATACAAACGTACTCGACCTAAATGTATGGGACAGCAAATTTTTTTTCGCGATTTCGATAGAGAAAGTTGTTCAGTTTGATGGTCTGATCATCCCCTTAAAATAGTTTCACCTAAATTTGTTAGACCTTATATAGGGTCCAACTGAATATAATGACGTTTTTTATTAAAAGGGTGATGATCCTTAGGTATGATCAGACCATCAAACTGAAAAACTCTTTCTATGGGACCAACATTGAATTTGCAAAAAAAAATCAACTGTCCCATACAGTTGGGTCAAGTACGATTGCAGTTTTTGTATGAAAAAGCTGGTTTTTCTTCGCAATTTGATGGGCTGAAGCATCCCCTTAAATATGTAACACGTTTAACAAGTTTACAACATGAAAATCAAAATCAAGAATTTTTTATTCAAAATAATATCACATAGATAGCTTTTTGAAGTCATTTTTTGACTCTATTACCGCGTCGGAATTTGTATTATGTCAATTACAATATGTGTCGTACTTAGGCCCACTTGCGCCAAATCCTGGGTTAAATTGCGTAACCCCGTCTTTAGTAGCACCGACCTAAAGTTTGAAAGAGTGTTATCGAAGATAGTCTTGCGCCAATGAAAACTAGTTCATAGTTAACTAACCTGACAGTTCTCTGTTTTTCGCTGGCAACATCCTAAATGACCATAGAGTTTTTGTAATCCGACAAAATATGAAAAGTGAATGATGAATGAACATAATATATGCACGTCTCTTTCACACTGCATCTCTTTGTATTTGTCTGTCTCATTTGTTTTATTTCGGCAATGACATTTCGTTTTCATCGTTCGTTCATGTTATCAAAGAGCATGTAACACACTACCTACGTTATGAGTCGCTTCCATACTAAAAACTGGTCGTGACCGATTATCCAGAATGTATGAAACGTGTGCAACCGTTCAAAGGAATTAAATGGCGCGGTGCACGTTTCACATACATTTTTTTGTTAGAGAGTTGCGCGAGCCTACAATAAAACTGTAAAAACAGCTGTTGCCTCAATTTTGACATTTAGCACGTAGTTTAGTGACTTAAACCTACCACATCGGCGGTTTAAATATAACACAAGTTTAGCCCCTAAAACAGGATGGTGCAAGACATAATTATAATTTAATTCCAAAGTATCGTCTAGTTCCGAGTTAATAACGATAACCCTGCTTGGCGCAAGCGGGCCTTAGTCCTGTAATTCCTGCATTCATATAATTAGAGTAACGATGACTCATCCCGAGTAGTCTCCTGAAAATCCTTTGAAAATGACTCACTCTTCTCTGTCTCTTTCGCTCTCATTATGTATCCCTATCGCTATCTCTTGCTATTGATAAAGTTAGGAAGTTCATTGTCCTTATTTGTTGTGCGGGAATTTAGATGTTTAGTCTCTATTCAGCGAGCTACTTGGCTAGCATTGCAATAGGCTTTCTTCTTGTATTCCTGTTATTCTTTGGAGTGGTATTTATAGTGAGGACTCTAACCTTCCTTTGTGACGATAAAGTGGGCTGAGTTTGATTCACATAATAGATTTTTGATAGTTTTTATTAACCGAAGATGTTAACGATTTTTGTGTAAATAAAAAATTATTTTACCATGAATAGGTCTAGGTATGTTACTATTAATAGGTAACTAAACATAGCGAAAACCCCCCTTTTTTTTTACTCTGTACTTACCTACCAAAAAATTTTTTTCGGGTGTCATTACATTACCTATTCAGATAATGAAAATACAAGTTTCCCTAAGGGAACGTACCCATAAAACGTGACCCATTTTTTAACCCCCTCCCCTCTCGATGACCGACCGTAGTATAGGTATGACAAGACCCCCCCCCCCCTCTAGTCACGTAGTACTTCAAATATGGTTGTAATGTTTGCAACAAATAGTTAAAAAATATATATTTGGCTTATATTTTGTCCTTATTAGCGCATAGTTGGCCACAAATATAGCTCGAAAAAGCGCGAGATTTCCCTAGAGGATATTGACTAGTGTGACGGAAACCTAAGCCCCCCCCCCTTCCCCCTGTGACCAAGCGTGGTATTCTGAATACCAGGGGGTCTTCACGGGTCACGTAGTATGGGTACGTTTTCCCTACAAACAATGGGTCGAAAAAGAGAATAATTTGTGAACATTCCATAAAGATCAATTTTCTACGGGAAGTCTAAATAAATTCTCGGTTTTCGAGGCATGCTCGCTAAACGGGCATAGGCCCACCACACATTCCCACCGCTGTAACTCATGTAAGCCAGGATCAACAGCGGCGACCATTCACAACACTGGACAATGAAGTCCAGCGAGCCCGGGGGATGACTCTAATCTGTCTTGGAACCCGCAATGAATTAATCAAAGAAGATAGGAGGAGTAGGAAAACGAAATATCCGACTTCCCTCCATTGCATGCTCGCTAGAGAAAGGTAATTCAGTTTCAATAACACTAACAATTTCTTTGGTAAGAGTAGCGCTCAATACAAACGCAGTCTGGTTATATTTTCAATACTCATCATCATCATTGTCTTGCCTATTTCCCATTATTTGGGGTCGGCGCAATATGTCATCCTCTTCCATTCATCTCTCTTAGCCGTCGTTACAACACTCACTCCTTTTTTACACATATCATCCTTCACACAATCCATCCATCTTTTCTTCGGCTTCTCCTACTACAGCTATCCACATTCATACTTAACACTCGTCTCGTAACATGACACTCTTCTCTCCGCATTATATTTTCAATACTAACCAATGAAATATAATGAAATTTTTCAGAAATAATCTTGAAATTAATCTCTATGTTTGCTTTGTGTCAGATTTTCGCGATTTTCATTATTCCTCCAAATTCCTCTTAAAAAGAAAATTTACGATTCACTAACCGTTTAAAATCTACAGAAAATTCACTAATACCCTAAGCCTGCAAAACTAAGTATCACACTTTTAAAATTGCATTAATTTTTTAAGTACACAAAATATACTTTCGAAATAAAAAGGACTCGAAAAAGAGTTTAATTTAAAAAGAATAGTTCCAAAGAAAGCTGATAATATTTGCTATAAAACGTTTTTTATTTTAAATCTCTATTATTTATTTATTATTTATTTTAACACTTTCTCACACTCTAACACTCTAATTTCTATAGTTTAGAAAAAATTTAATAATTAAAAGTGTAGTACTTAGTTTTGCAGGTCAGTGTAGTTTAAAAGCAATAAGCATTTTGTCACGTTTTGTGTTTTGGTATCATAATGTTTTACGAAATACATTTTACACTGAATTCTATCGATAATTCCAAATCGTTATTTCAACAAAAAAAAACATGATGTCCACACTATGAATGAAACAGTGAAATCCAATATTGTATGAGTCACATTCTACTACAAAAGCATATTACACTTAAATCAACTTTAACTTCCTCACATAAGGCTTTATTTCCTTCAAAACCACTTCTGTGCTATCCAACTCAATCACCTCAAAAAGAGCCTAAGAAACACTTAAACAATATAAGTTTTAGCCATAAGGCAATAAGGTTGATAATATTGTGTGGCTATGAATCACCTGCTTTACGAAAGATTTCATTGATAAAAATTCAACGGATCTTGGATATAGCGTTACACTTGGGTTTTTTCGAAGGACTAATGCAATTCGATTTCTAAATAGTAAATACCACATTAAATTTAAATACTGTGCTTTGTGGGCTAAAAAACCCATGTTACAAGATCAAGATAGCATGTAGATATTCTATTCTCATCTCACCCTCAACTCAACTGGTGGAACTCAAACTCATTTTTTGAATATTAACCCGCGACTTTGTCCGCACAAATTATATACCAGATTTTAAGTCAGATAATAAGCTATCAAACGAAAAAAGTTTCATCAAAATCGGTTCAGTAGTTTTTGCGTGATGCTCGTTCAAACAAACAAACAGACAAACAAAAAATCCAAAAATTGGTAATATGGAATCAGGGATACCTAAAAACCATATCGTACCTTTTTTTTTGTTACCACCGCTAGCAGTTAATCGAATGAATCATTCCCATATCGCCGCTGTGCCACCGCGAAAACGTGTTGTCGCTGTAGAGAAGATGCGCCCAGAAACTATACAACATACTTAACACGGCTAAGGATATTCACCCATCCGCATGCACAAAGTAATTATGCCAGGAATTCTGTTTTGAACCGATATATTGACGCTCACGAGGACCTTATGTACGATTCTTATATCTTCTTCATGTCGCTGGGACAGTATACCAAAAGAGCGAAGGACGCAGTAAAGATTGCAGCCTATTAAACCACATATAAATAACATTTTATTTTAAACAAATTTCATTTCATTGCAGTATCTTTTTATAGTGTTGACACCCATTCACACACATACACACAAACACAATTGTTTACACACATAAAACATTAACATACTCGACAATCAATTCGGCCATTAAGTAGAAGCACATTAGTCTTTTTATTTGTCCAAATCTTTCATATTTTTTACGTTTTGTCCTTTGTACCTTAAACAGTTTTTAAAACGTATTATCATGTAATTGGCGCTGAATAATTTAAATGTTGCTGTATTAGAGATTAATAATTTGCTGTTTGATAACCAATAAAGATAAATAAATAAATACAGTATATTAATAATAATAATTAATAATACATAGTCTATTAAATTAAACAATTGATACTATACAGTGTACAGGGAAGTGCATGAAGAGAATTTAGAGCTATTAATGTACATAAGGATGAGGCGAAAGAAGTTTAATGTGTTACCTAAGAGGAAGGATCTCTTTATTCTATAGCATAGAGGGAGCTACACTGCTGTAAGGAAGAAACTCTACATAAGTAAAATTGATGCGGAATCTATGCTTTATAATGAAGAGGTCCTCGATCTTAGGGTCTCATTCAGTAAATATTGAGTGGGCGGGCGAGCAGCAGGTCTAGTATGATTTCTCTACACGCGCGCGACGCGCCTGTGCTCCATAGAAAATAACCAGTTCACCTTTGCTTTTTGGAGCACGAAAGCCGCGCTTGCCGCGACAAGTAGTATGGAATAACGCCGAGTCGCGTGCATGAAGATAAATCATGCTAGACGAGCATACGTTGAAATCAGCAGTAGAAAAGTATGAAGTTTGTGTATTCTCGCTCATGATTTCGAATTCAAAAATCGCACTTCTGACAAAGATAGACATTATGACGACCCGGTTGGTGTAATGGTTACCACGCCGGAGTGCCAAACCAGGGTCCTGGGTTCGAATCCCGGTTCGGGCATGGATGTTTATATGTTTGTGCCGTTGTTGTAAGGTTTCCATAATAAAAAAGCCTTTAGTGCTTGTTTGGGATCATTACTATGTTTGTGCCTGTAAGCGTTATTTATTTATGCTATTTTTGTATTCGAAATCATGAGCGAGAATACACTAACTTCATACTTTACTTCTACTGATTTCAACGTATGACCAGCGGTATTTACCTTTGACAGCCTGCATCTTGCAAGATGTTGACAAGATGCAGGTTGTCGCTCATTGACCTAAGGCCCATTTTAGTTTTCGTTCCTGAAGCGCAAAGTTCGAAATTCGAAAAAAAGCGCGTAATCGGGTCGAGTGCAGTATCTGTTACGGTAATAACTATTATGTAATCTGTGGTAGATAGATAGTTACGACTATATTCCCCGAGGGGGTAGTCAGAGATATTCTGAAACTTCAGAACATCCACGTTTCACTAGTAGTACCGAAACTCTGTCCAGTGTGACGGGGAGTGAGCCTGTCGCCACTTGTAATGGACAGTGGGTACAATTCATGCCTCGAAATCGAAGCATGCAGGTTTCCTCACGATGTTTTCCTTCACCGAAAAGCCAGTGGTGTTACAAATTGAACATAAATTCCGAAAAACACATTGGTACGAGTCGGCCTGGACGGGGATCGAACCATCGCCTCCTGCACGGCAGGCAAGGTTACTCGCCACTGGACCACCACGGCTAAAATTTTTGATAGTTTTTATTAACCAAAGAAGGTAGTGGTAGGTAATCTGTGGTATGACTTTTAATAAGGTTTTTGCCAGTTAAACCCAGCTAAATTTTAAAACCGTTACAGTGAAAATCCCCTCATAATGCTCATTATTTAATCAATGGGTATTTCGCATGTTTTATCCCATTTTCCTCAAGTTTGTTAACAATGCACGATGTTGCTGATTATTATTCTAAAACCGTTGCTGCTTGGGTTTTATTGTATCCTCGTTTACTTTGTATTTGATGGATTCTAGCATAGGAAAATACTGATAACCTAGTTATTTAGGTATTGTAATAATGTAATACTTACGGTAGTTATTATAGCAGGTACTCTCCCAGCAAACGATTTGGTCGTATGAAGCCCACATTTATAGGACTATTTTGACTTATAAAAGTTATATTACGGTAATTTCGTCATATACTGGTGCTTTATGCGTCTGATGTTCGACTAAACGAAACCTATACGACCAAATTGTTAGATTGGCTTCTTCTTCTTATCGTGTGGGCAGAGCTCTGGTGTCAGAGTTTTTTCAGACCGCCTTACGGCCTCTGACGTGGTTTTTATGTAACGACTACTACCACCAGAGATAGTAGCCGGGACCAACGGCTTAACGTGCCATCCGAAGCAAGGAATTATTTTTATTTTCAGACAATCAGTTGATTCAGCCTGCAATGTCCTAACCATATGGGGACAAACGCACAAAGTGGCATATCACTAGGTGTCCCTCGTGGGAATCGAACCCACGACCTCCGTGTCGAGAGCTCAATGCTCTTATCCATTAGACCACGGAGGCAGTAGGTACTCTGTATACTTACATCATTATTGTTAAGTACGACTTTTCACACGGATTGGAAATTTTGTAGTGATTACATTTTTCAGACAATGTGAAAATCTAAAGTAAGTATTCGAATTTCTTTTGCAAATCCA